>CAUYON010060985.1:0-13619 GCA_963573935.1 Arctocebus calabarensis
GTAGCACAGTGGTTAGGGCGTCGGCCATATGCTCTTGGGCTGGTGGGTTCGAACCCGGCCTGGGCCTGCTAAACAAAAAAATTAGCTGGGTGTTGTGGTGGGCACCTGTAGTCTCAGCTACTAGGGAGGCTGAGGCAAGAGGATCGCTTGAGCCCAAGAGTTGGAGGTTGCTGTGAGCTGTGATGCCACAGTGCTTTACCGAGGGTGACGAAGTAAGACTCTGTCTCAATTAAAAACAAATAAATAAAAGGAAGGCAGAAGTTTGATGGACACAGAATTAAGAATGATTACCTTGGTCAGGTAGAGCCAAGAGGATGTGATGAGCCAGGACTGTGAGGAGGGTATTGTCAGGATCTTAGCTTTTGTTTGGATCTGGTGGATTCTTGGGTACTTATTATATTATTTAAAAAAACTAAATAAAAGCAAGTTACACATAGACCAATAGCGAGTGTCTATCATAAACCCAGGACAACCGTCAGCCTACTGCAGTGCACCTGAGTTTGAATGAAAAGAAAAAGGAAAAGTGTAAACTGGCCAGAGTTAGATGAAACTGTGTCAAATTTACTTTTTAAAAAATGCTTTTTAATTATTATTTTATTTTTTGAGACAGTCTTGCTCTATCACCTAGACTGGAGTGCAGAACTGTGATCGTAGCTCATCTCCTAGATTCAGGTTATCCTCTTGCCTCAGCCCTGGATTAGCAACGACTATAGAAGTGTGCCACCATGCCCACCTAATTTTTGTTGTTTCTGAGACAGAGTCTCACTACATTGCCCTTGGTCAGTGCTGTGGCATCACAACTCACAGCAACCTCAAACTCTTGGGCTCAAGCGATTCTCTTGCCTTAGCCTCCCAAGCAGCTGGGACGACAGGGGCACCCCGACAATGCCGAGCTATTTTTTGTTGCAGTTGTCATTGTTGTTTAGCTGGTCTGGGCTGGGTTCAAATCCGCTACCCTTGGTGTATGTGGCTGGTGCCATAACCACTGAGCTATGGGTGCCGAGCTGCCAGCTAATTTTTATTTTTTTTTTATTATTTTTTATTTTTTTTTGAGACAGAGCCTCAAGCTGTCACCCTGGATAGAGTACCATGGCATCGCAGCTCACAGCAACCTCCAACTCCTGGGCTCAAGCGCGTCTCCTGCCTCCGCCTCAGGCACCCACCACAACGCCCGGCCATTTTTTGGTTGCAGCCACCATTGTTGTTTGGCGGGCTCAGGCTGGATTCGAACCCACCAGCTCAGATGTATGTGGCTGGCGCCTTAGCCTGTTGAGCCACAGGCGCCAAGCCTGCCAGCTAATTTTTAGAGGGTCTTACACGTTACCTAGGCTGGTCTTGGAGTCCTGGACTCAAGTAATCTTCCCGTTTCTGCCTCCCAGAGTTCTGAGATTACAGGCATAAGCCATTGCACCTGGCCCAAAGTTACTTTCAGCTGAGGTCAGTTCAGTTCATTTACCATGCCTGTTATATTCCAAAGCACTTTGTCAGGCAGTAATAATGTTTTGAAATCCACCTGGAGGGAGACGTCAAGTGTTACCTGTAGGTTAACTTCTCAAACTCACTTACAAATGGCCGACCTGGAAGGGAGACTCTTGTGGCAGGAACAGTCTAGGACGGTCTTCACCACTCGGATAAATGAACTCTGTTTCTTCTTCCCATGTGGCTACTTGCTCAAGATCCAAAGTCCCTAGAGAGAGCACCCATATGTTCAGGCACAGTCTCACTTTACTTTGGTGCTGTGGTGGGTAGGACGGTTCTTGCTGGCAGGATCTCCGGGAACCTATTTGGCACCTACAGGGAAGGCACAGATGGCTGCATCGACTGCACTACCAAGACGGCACAGCGTCGCGAGGAGGAAGGACGTGAGGTGGCCCAAACAACACACACTCGCTAGATCTATTTATGTATTATATTATTAGTGGTGCTGATAGCAGCTAGAACTTGTTACGGGCCTACTATGGGCCAGTCTCTCTATCTTGACTGGGCCTCTGTCTCATCCTAGGCTGTATTCCTGGCATCTAGACCAGCCCTGGGACATTGTACGTGCTCAGTTAATTTTTCCATGAATGACGGCCTGGATCCCAACGATGTAGGGAGACAGGTACTATCCTAGAGAGAGATGCTGAGTAAGCTTGCACTCTTCCTGTTACAACTGTGCTGCCTTCTACAGCCATTTGTCACGATGTCTGATGATTCTGCTTCCTAAATATCTTTTGTCTACTGATTCTGCTTTTAAACATCTCTCAGGTCTGGACTCCTCAGCTTCTCCTCATTGTCCTTCCTTTCAGGCTCTATCATTTCTGTGTAGAATTACGTGTGATCTCTTACTAGGCTTCCCAGCTTTCACAATCCAGTCCCTGAATTACCACCAGAGTGTCTTTTTAACAACTCTTACAACTGGCTCAGCACCTGTAGCTCAGTGGCTAAGGGCACTAGCCACATACACTGGCAGGTTCGAATCCAGCCCAGGCCTGCCAAACAATGACAACTGCAACCAAAAAATAGCTGGGTGTTATGGCAGGCATCTGTAGTCCCAGCTAGCTGGGAGACTGAGGCAAGAGAATTGCTTAAGCCCAAGAGCTGGGAGATTGCTGTGAGCTCTGATACCATGGCACTATACCGAGGGTGACAAGGTAAGATTCTGTCTCAAAAAAAAGAATAAAAGCCCCCCAAACCTCTTACAAGGTCTAGCTTCTATTGAGTAAAGCAGTGGTCTTCTAAAGAAGGTAGGAAATCATACCGGCTGGTCAAATGTTACAGTTCACCATCCATGTGGAAGGAAAGAGGTCTACAGCACTGTGTTTAGAAGAGGGACGGCTTCTGTAAGTGTATTTAGGTAGCTGTTACTAGGACCACAACTGAAGAAGGATATATTTCTTCGGAAGAACCCTTACCATTTATTGATCACATACTTTGAACTTGGTGTTTGCTTATACTATTTTAAGGAATTATCACAATATTTTTTTGAGGCAGGCAATTCTGGTTCCATTTTACAAATGAGTACACTAAGCCTCAGAGAAGTTAGGAAGGTACCTGAGGTCACACAGCTATGGAATAGTGGTGTTAGACTCTCCCGCTCCCATCCCACCCTTGATCTTTCTGGCTCCAAAATGCCATTTGGGGATACATTTGAAGGAAAGGAGCCAGCTGGACATGGAAAAGAAAGATGGGGAGAGACCTTCAAATAATAGGAGAGCCCCATTAGTCGGGAAGAGGAGAAGGCTTCTGCCTTGCCTGAGCAGTGCAGTGAATGACCTATGATTTCTTCACTTTTTCTTTTCTGTTTGTTTCTGGGCCCCTCAATTCCAGTTAGCACTTGCACTAGACCCGTGGTTCTCATTCCTCCGCGTGCTGCAGCCTTTGATACAGGGTTGCGCCCCCCAGGTTGAGAACTGCCACACTAGATGAAGGGAGAGGGAGGAAGGTGAAGCCGTGGCTAGAAAGACACATTTAATTGATGAAGACCAGTTAACAAGTTTAGCTCTGAGCAGACTAGAGCCACTGCAGTGACTTGCCGGGCGTTGGGGTTGGGAGCCCCTAATCCACGCTGTGCTGTAAGCTACGGGGTCCCAGGGGTGGCGCTGCTCCGCGCCTGGGTTATCCGTGCGATGTGGGGCTCAGCCCTCCGAATCTGCAGTGAGGCTGTGAGACATGAGCATAGAGAACTGCTAGAACTTTCCTGTACAAATGTTCATCTCAGTTTTACTTTCAGGAGCAAAACATTTTGGAGGAACAAAGTTTGACTCTTACAGTTTTTTAGCAAAAATGATTATAAACTGCCTGGGAATGGGGCTTGGAACAGGGAGTGACTGCAAATGGGCCCCGAGGGATGTTTTGGGGGTGATAGAAATGTTCTAAAATCGGATTGTGGTGATAGCTGCCCAACTCTGTAAATTTATTAAAAACCATCGGGTTCTACATAAATTCTATCTCAAGAAAGAAGTTAAAGATGGTAATAAATGCGGGAAAAATATACACCCAAGCACAGGGGTTGCCTTATAGATAACTCCCTCTGTGGAGGAGGCAGTGATGAACAAACCAGGCTGTGTGTTTTAGAGAGCTGTTAAACTAGCCTGGTGAGGAGAGGGGAAGGAATACAAATTGTGCTATCACATGACAGCAGTGGATTTAAATGGTACCAAAGGAGGAAAAATCAGAATCAGGGGGAGGGAATTTAGGAGGGCTTGCTGAGAGCCAAACGAAGATGAGAATTGAGGCAGAATCTGTGAGAGGCTGAAGACAGAAAAAGGAAGGCAGTGCAGCCCACACACGGTTCTTTTAAGAAATGTGGGGGGATAGGTGGAGTGGGGGGCGGTAGCTGCTATGGATAAGGCCGGGCCTCTTTTTAGGCCCCCAGGATGGGCCCAGAGTGGCTGTGGGGAGGGGAGGCTGCTGCTACCATGGTCACTCAGCCGTGTGGTTGTGGCGAATGTCTCCAAGGCTTCATAACTGGCAGGTCAGTGACAGAACCCGGTTTGGGACTCCAGAAGTGTGACTCTGATGTTTGGCCCTCAACCACAACCCCAAGTGTCCTGCCTTACTGAGGAGGAAACAAGTTCAGAGAGGCGGAGTGAGCCAGAGTCACACCGCAGGAAGTGGTGGGGCTGAGGCTCCGATTCAGACGTGCTGGTGCCCAGGCTTGAGGCTGATTGCATACGTCTCTCTCTTCCACTGCGGACGGCATGAGCTTCCTGCTTCAGCCTCCGAGGAGTCTGCCTGCTGGGAGAGGGGCTAAAGGGAGGCCTGGGCGATGTCATGCTTTCAGCTGCAGCCATGTGGTTGGGGAAGGGACAAGCAAGTCCCTCTCAACCTCACTCTATAAAGAAGAACATCGAAAAATTCTCCTTTTGAAGAAATCATCCTGGCTTAAAAGACACCTGCTCAGCGTCTCAAAAGGCACAGGGGAGAGCACTTTGCTCTGTTTGCCCCAGGAGAAGAGGAGAAGGGCAAAGGCTTTGAACTCCCCTTCACCTCTGGCCTTTCTGTCTTACACTTTGCTTTGAGAATTCTCATTCTCTTACAGGAGGTGATAATGCACACGGAATTCTTACTAGAACCAACGTTCTATCATGACTCAAGGTCCAAATTTATCCCTGAGCTGTCGAGGGTTGTTCCATGCAATGCTCACTCCTCTCCAGAGTGATGGTGAGAGGAAACTCCGGACAGTGGTGAGGAATCTGTTACCATCCCTGACGCATTAAGAGCGGGCCTGGACAGAGGGAAGGGACCCAGTCCTTAGAGACACTGGGTGAGGCTCGCCTCCTGCCCTCCCCTCCTGCGGTAACCAGCTTGGCTCTGGGTAGGGCTTGTCTGGGGCACCACTTGTCTCACCACAGGGGCAATCTTTGTGCCTCTGTTACTCCTGTGACTCTTGCCGCCTCCACTCCTTGGTCAGCTGCCCACTTCTAAGGCACACCTGGACTCTGCCGTTATTCTCAGAGCCACTTCTGTTCTGAAACCTTCCCGTCCAGTGCTTCTCTCTCTGACAACAGCCTCTGCAGTGTGCCTGCGTGGCTGAGTCCTGCTGGAGAACAACCATGTGTCCTATGGTCCAGCCTCTGGTCCAGCCTCAGCACTCAGTGCCAGCCAGCAGCCACATAAAGACCAGCCACCTCTTGACTCTTTTCTTCAAGTCCTTCACGTCCCATGGCTCCCTCTAACATCGACTTTAGTGAGCAAATCGCTCTGGGTTGGGTGCTTCAGGAACTTGCCACATGGGTTATAATCATTTATTTGTGTATTTGTTTTCCCAGCTTGACTATGTCCTTCTGTGGGTCAGAGTCTGTCTCTCACTGATCTTCGTGTCCCTGGGGCTGGCTGTTGCTGAGTGATGCATCAGAGTGGCAGAGGCGGCTCGGGGACACGACCCACACACTTGTTCCTGTGAGCCTGGAACCCAGAGGGCCCTCCTGGGGTCTCTCCACTGCTGGGCAGGCATTAAAACAAGAGGAGACTAATCACGGCTCTCTGTATTCTGAATCCTGTGTTAGGAGATGAAATGCAAAACCTGAGGCTATTCAGTGTTTTACCACGAGGTTTCCATGGAGACTGTGGCTGAGGCCCACCTGCGTGGGTGGGAAGGGCGCAGACAGGGTGAGGGGTTTCCAAGTCTCTTCTCTCCTACTTCACACACTGAGCAGCAGTCCAGCTAGGAACTTCCCTGCAGAGTCGAGGGCTGGGGACAGGCGGGCCGCAGAGCCTGACCGTGGAGGACTGGACCGCAGCCAGTCCTCGTCTCCATAGCCCCCTCTAAGTGCCACCATCCACAGTCACCGTTCAGCCTTTTCCTTCTGGCAGGGGAGTCTCAGGAAACTATGTCAAGAGAATTTTTGCCCATTTCTCACCTCTATTCTGCCCCTCCAGGATAGAACCGGGCTCTGTGCTCAAGAATTTGCTCTTCTAGACAATGAGAGGGTCACGCTCAATGTTAGGAAGTTTCACGCGTCCTGCGTTTCTGTGTCCGCCAGCTCCCCCCTTCTCACCCCTTCCCTCTCTTTCCGTCCTTCACCCCCTTCCTCTCCATCTTCCTCCTCACTCCCCTCCATGTCCCCTCCCCGAGCCGTCTCCCTCTTACCTGTCCCCACGGCCTCCTGGTGGCCCCGCCATTTAGCGCTGCCCACTGGCCTCTTGGTCTCCCTGGAGCAGGCTCCTGGGCGCCCCGTCCGTCCTTGAATTGAGAGTGGGGAGAGGAGGTAGACAGGCTGCACGCCGACCCCCAGATGCGAAGCCCGCGCCTCTGGTGTGTCCTCTTCACCCCAGCTCCTCTGTGCCTCCTCCTCTCGCCGGGGCTCTTCCCGGTAATTTCCACCACGCACGCCGTTCCTGCTTCCTCCCGGACTTCACTTCACTCTCCTGCCTTCTGTCCCGGCTCCGACTCGGAGCGGCCTGGCTGCACCGTTCCCTCTTTGAGGCTCCGTGGTTTGCTGGACCACCCAGGCCTTTCCTGAGCCCACTCCCTTGGACGGTATTCAGTTCTCAGCCTTCCCACGGAGACGGCGTCTCCTCCTCACCCCACGTTGTGTAGATCAGTGTTTTGGACTCTGGGAGAATTTCCAGACGCTTTCTGAGGCATTCTTGTTGCTATCTCATCCCCCAAACAGCCCATTCTTTTCCTCCTTTTTTCTTTTCCCTCACCGCTATGCTCACAAGGAGATTTCATTCCTTTTGCTTGTGGTTTTCAGCAGGATTTTTTTTCTAGAGGACCATATCCTGGGAACCTGCCCGTTCCAGCCCATGGAGACCCCTGCTCACCACCAAGGCTCGGAGCAAGGACTTCCCACCTCCCAGTGCATCATTCAGAAGCACTGCTTTTTCTGTGGAAGTTATTACGGCCGAATACCTCCTCCTCCTCTCTCTTCTTCTCATCTTGGGATAGATTTATTCAGGCCAGACTGGCTTCTTTTTGTCCTTATCTCTTGCTTGATTTTTTTTTTTGTTTTATATGTTAGTTGTCAAAATAATGGATTAGTTCATTAGCATCCTTAGCTGATAGCCAAATAGGTTCTTTTTAAAAAAGTGTCATTACAGACTCATAGATTTAAATAGATCTGACCCGTTTCAATCTACTGGCATTACTATCCTTATCCTACTCATACTGACACATCTCTGGCTGGTGGGAGCCTCTTCACACTGGCTCCCGTGTCCTTCTGGCCTGGCCTTGTTGTCTCTGATCACTTCCTCATGTCTGTCCTCCACTCTGTATCATTTTAAGAGGCCAGCGATGGTTGGAGAGGGTTTAAATGTGTTCCTTTCAGCATCCTTTTCACCATGGCAGGGAGAAGGGATAGGGAAGATGGGAGGCAAATGTCTTGCCTATTTCAGGCTTATTCAGGAGGTTTGAGCTACGTTCCTTTAGGTTAGTGAAGGGGTAGGGCTGCAGTGGGAAGGCCAACCCATAAGGTGGTGAGAAGGAGTCTCCCCAAGGAGGGCGAAGGGTTTGGCTTGAGGGTTCCCGTGGCAGAGAGCAAGCCGGGCTCCCTTGCAGAGTCTGCGATCTGTGTGGTCTGTGGATGCAAGAGGCCACTTGTGGTGAGCTGTAGACCCGGGCTCCTCAAGGGGAGCTGGACAGAAACGGAGCTGCCCGTGGACTATCTCAATTTGCTTTATAGAATGAAATATTTGATGGCAATCCAGACAGCAGGTCCAGCCTGGACAACCGGTAACTTCCTGATGGAAGGCTAGAGACCCTTCTACAAGTTCTGCTCTCTACTCTTGCATAGCCCTTGGAAGGAGGAGGCTCGGTTTGACCTCACCCTTCAAAGTGGGACTCAGAACAGATTTAATTTAGTTTAAGGGAAGTCATGAAGCAGTTTTTGCAGTTGAGGATGGTTGTCTGTGTCAAGGTCCCCAATTTTGAGACACATCCTTTGACTTAGGACATTTCATTCCCTAGTTCTAAGTCTCTGGGGAAGAGGTAGCTATCCTTTCTCCAGATGTGAGGAATAGGAAGGGAAGAACCAGTTCTTTAAAACTTCATATGGCCAGAGGAGTCAGCTCATGCCTGTAATCCCAGAACTTTGGGAGGCCAAGGTGGGAGAACTGCTTGAGGTCAGGAATTCCAGACCATGTTGGGCAATAGTGTTACCCTGCCTCTAAAAAAAATTAAATAAATAAAAATAAGCTAAGAAAAATGAAAACAAAACCACCAAATCCCTCCGTAAATGCCAGCAATTATGATTTCCCTTTGTCCCATTGTCCCAAGAACTCCAGCCACACTCCTGCTTCTCCTTTTAGCTCCACTCATCGCCCCTCCTCTATCACACACCCTATCGCCACCGTTCACTTAGTGATTTGCAGACGGAGTTTGCCATGTGCCCTCTCACCTCTGAGCATGGAATTTGTCGGTGAGGATTAGGTTCAGCTGCACATTCAAACAACAAAAGAAATGAATAACTGAAATATGACATCGATTTCTTTGGCACATGAAAGAAATCAGAAAGAGGGGGAGTGTTCTAACAGATATCGCACCAACAAAGTTGTCAGGACCCGGGTTCCTTTCATTTTTCTGCTCCCCCACTTTTAGTTGCTGGCCTCCATCTCAATTGGCTTTATGGAACAAAATGGCTGCCAGCATTCCAGATATCAGGTCCATGTTCCAGGTAGGAGGGTGGAGGAACTAGGCTGTGTCTTCTACTTGAGTCAAAACTCCTAGGCAATCCTATAAACTTGTACTTATATCTCATTATTCATTACTAGCTACAAAGGAATAGCTGAAAATATTGTCTTTTAGGTAGAAACATTGTCTACCAGCATAAATGATGTTCTAATAGTAAGGAAGAAGAGATGAATGGCTATGGGCAGGAGTTAGCAATCTCTTTGTTTAACTTGCTTGCTCTTGGCTTAGATATGGCTTCTTTTAGGAGACAGGCCTCTTCTCTAGGAGTCTAGCCCTAGACTTCCTCAGTATCATGCTGTTTTGCACCTGCTGGTTCACCTGTCTGCCCCCCAGAACAGTGAGCTTTTGGAAGGCAGGTGCTGAGTGCTCAGTAAAGGCTTATGGAGTGAACGTTTGAAGGAGGCTGGTGCAGACTTCATCCTACAGTGATTCCCGTTAATCCTTCCTGTTCAGGATGCTGTGACAACCTACACGTGATCTTGCTCTTTGTTCATCTCTATGGCATTACCACAAAAGTATACCTAAACCTCTGAAAGGAAAAGTAAACCTAAACCTCTGAAAGGAAAAGTATCTCTTCTCGGGTGGTGGCTGTAGCTCAAAGGAGTAGGGTGCCAGCCCCATATACCGGAGGTGGTAGGTTCAAACCTGGCTCCTGCTAAAAACTGCAAGAAAGGGTGGCGCCTGTTGCTCAGTGAGTAGGGCGCCCTATATACCAAAGGTGGCAGGTTCAAATCTGCCCTCCCCCCCCCGGCCAAACTGTAACAAAAAAAAAATAGCCGGGCGTTGTGGCGGGTGCCTGTAGTCCCAGCTACTGGGGAGGCTGAGGCAGGAGAATCGCCTAAGCCCAGGAGTTGGAGGTTGCTGTGAGCTGTGATGATTCAGCACTCTACTGAGGGCGATAAAGTGAGACTCTGTCTCTACAAAAAAAAAAAAATAAATAAATAAATAAAAACTGCAAAAAAAAAAAAAAAAAGAAAAAGTTTCTTTTCTCAAACCACTGGGGATGGCACATCATTGGTACCTTTGGAGTATGAATGGCTTTTACAGGCTAGGCGAGGTGCCTTATACCTGTCATCCTAGCACTCTGGGAGACTGAGGCAGGTGGATTGCCTGAGCTCATGAGTTTGAGACCAGCCTGAGCCAGAGTGAGACTCCGTCTCTAAAAATAGCTAGGCATTTTGGCAGGTGCCTGTAGTCCCAGCTACTTGGGAGACAGGCAAGAGAATTGCTTGAGCCCAAGAGTTTGAGGTTGCTGTGAGCTGTGACGCCACGGTACTCTACTGGGGTCAACAAAGTGGGACTGTGTCTCAAAAAAAAAAAAAAATGAATGGCGTATACAAACAGCATCTGAGCCTATCTGAATGTGGGTTATAGTGTAATAAAATGAAAAATAATTTATAAGTGGCAAGGAATTTGAACTGAGGCGTAATTCCATTTTGTACAGAAAGCTAAACTGTTCTGCATAATTTGTCACCCAGCCAGGGCTCTCTGACATACTCAAGCCAAGGGCTCTTACCTTATTCCCATCTCTGACTGGCTCCTTCTAATTTAATTCTAGGTAGCATGGCTCCCAATGTCCCCAGTAGATATGTTTACTATCACTTGGCTGAGCCAGCTGGGCTATGCTTTTTGTAAAGAGCTCATCTGGGATGAAAAACCCTGGCCGTACTATCCCAGAAACTTGCTCTCAGAAAGAGCTTATCAGTAGTTTATAGATATCTATCACCAAACATTACTATATATCAACCAATGCCAAACTGTAGCAACTTAAAATAACAATTTATTATTTCCCGTGACTCTGTGGTTTGACTGGGCTTAGTGGGGGCCGCTCTCGCGCTCCTTGTATATGGCTTAGGTCGCTCATGTGGCTGCCTTCGTCTGGAATCCTGCTTGTGGTTGTAAAATCCAAAATAGCCTCCCACCATATGGGGCCTGTCTCCGCACAGCCTCGCAACCTTCAGTAGCCTAACTGGCGCTTTCTTTAGCATGGCAGCTGGCTTCCAAGGGGGGAGACTTTCTAAAAGGAAAAGCCCAACTTCTAAGGGCTTATCAGGTCTATGCTTGCTAATATCCCATCTGCCAAAACAAGTCATAAGGACACGCTAGGTATCAGTGAGAGAGGGGAGTGCACAGGTCATGAATACTGGGACACCAATTTCACAGTCCACGCACATGGCCTCTGAGGAGAGTGGTGCAGTGGAAGAACAGACTGGGGTGAGCTGTGTTCCTCTTGGTATAAGTTCCATGACTTATTCTTTGAGTACCAGAGGCAGAACCATAGGGTGAAGATTATAGGGAAGCAGATTAGAGTTTAACAGGAGCTGCCCAACAGTGAGACACCTGCTTTGTGACATAGTGAGAGTGTAGTTCCTTGAATACATCATGGGAAGTGTTCAAAGAGAGCATTTCTTGGTGAGGATGTGTAAGGAATTCTTGACTGAGTTGGAAGCTAGAACAAATAATGAATAAGTTTCCTTTCAACTCTGAGTCTATTTAAAGCTCTTCTTGGCAGGCCAAGAACATTTGTCTCACAGATAGCAAATTCACATCAGGGTTCTTATAAGGTGGGGCAGAGAATGTAATCTAGGTGGAAAATATCAGCGGCTGGATGTTTAGGGACTCAGCCACTGTAGACTAGGAACATTCTTGGTGCTCTCACTGATTGACAGCTGTGATGAGGGGTGTGGGGGTGGAACTTCCTGCCCCGGAGAGCCTGAGAGAGACCACCGGAAGGCCTGCCAGACCTTGGACAGGAGTATCCAAGCACTTCAGCTCCACATAGAGGGGGATGCACAGGTCGTGAATAGTATGACCAGAGGCTGCCCAGGTGAGGGGCCAGGGAGGGCTTTGCTGGGGAGAGGCCACTGACCTCACTCAACCAGGGCAGTACACGTTCATCCTCTTGCAGACTAGGTTTCCTGTACGATTTTTGTTTGAAGAAAGGGTTTTACAAATTAAAAGCTTGAAACCCTCCCAGAGAAATTCCATCCATGAGCCACATTAAGTCAGCCTGAGTATGCACTGGATGTAGGGACGAGGGGTTGAGGGAGGTGGGGAGGGAACCAGCCCCACAAGCCTTGGCACGGAGGGAGGGCAGTTGAGGTGGGGGGGCAGGGTCCAGAGTCAGCTCCAGCACCAAGGCACCAGCCTGCAGCCTCTGGTCTGAGGGTACAGTTTCAGGGTGCTTCGCCCTTCTTATCCAGGGGTGGCCCTCCAGGTTTATTTTTGAGACAGGGTCTTGCCCTGTTACCTGGGCTGGAGGGCAGTGGCATTGTTCACTGCACCCTCAGATTCCTGGGCTCGGGTGATATTCCCACCTCAGTCTCTGAGTAGCTGAGACTATAGCCATGCACCCCCCTCCCCATAATGTCTAAATTTTTTTTTGTGCAGACAGGGTCTTACTATCCTTTTACCCTAGCCTCCTAAAGTGTTATTACAGGAGTGAGGTACCATGCCTAGCACCCCAGGTCTATTTCCAGGTGACAGCGGCAGGGCCAGGGATGCTATGATGATCACTCTTCTGGACCCCTGAGGAACAGTAAGGGCGCCAGTCCTGCCCCAGATCTGAACACTTTCCCTGCAGCCCCCACGAGTCCCCTCTCTGGGAGAGTCTGGGAGCCCAGGTCCATGTTTTCCAGAGCGTCTGGCTTTTCTTCGACCTGGAATGTTGGCAGCGTGATGAAGGGGGGCCCACTTCTCATCTCAGCTTCAGGTGAGTGTTCTTAGGGCAGCAGGTCCAAACACAGCCCCTTTCCACCTTGAGAGAAGAACAGAGTGAGCAGGCAAGGCGGTCAGGATGGAGTGTTTCAGACAAAGCCAGAGCCTCCTGGAGTGAGAAGCAGGCCACTGAGCCTGTCCTCAGCACCTCCCACCTCCTGTTCCAGGACAAACCCCTCTTCCACATTGGTTTTCTATTGCCATGTATCTGGTTACCACAAGTTTAACACCTCAAAACAACACATATTATCCTACTGCATATTTTTGTGGCTCAGAAGTCTGAGCAGTTTGCTTGTACCCATTGCTCAGGGGTATCCAGGCTGCCATCCAGGTGTGAGCTGGCGTGCATTCTCTGCTGGAGGCTAACCTGGGGGAGAACCCACTTCTAAGCTCATTCAGGCAACTGTACTATGGGGCTCCTACTTTTTGCTGGCTTTGACTGAAGGTCACCTTCAGGTCCTAGGTCGCCAGCTCCCTACCATGTGGCCCTTCTCAACATGGCCACCAACTTCATCAAGTCTGCAAGGACAGGAGAGTCTTTCACCTCGAGGGGACCTGTTCTCTCTTTAAGAGCTGCTGTCTGATTAAGTCAGGCCCACCCAAGATCACCTTCAGTGATCCCCCAATTTTTTTTTTTTTTTGAGACAGAGCCTCAAGCTGTCACCCTGGGTAGAGTGCTGTAGCATCACAGCTCACAGCAACCTCCAATTCCTGGGCTCAAGCGAGTCTCCTGCCTCTGCCTCCCTAGTAGCTGGGACTACAGGTTCCCGCCACAACGCCTAGCCAT
>CAUYON010060986.1:0-40383 GCA_963573935.1 Arctocebus calabarensis
GCTCTGTACCTTTTATTTGTATCCTTGGGGTCGCAGGTCGCTCCAATAGGGTTGATGTGTGTTCCTCGACCTTGTCTCTTGACTCAGCTCCAAACCGTTGGCTTTCTTGCTAAATTTCTGTCCTTTAACTCTCCTTCTGGACTGGAGTGTCTGCAGAAAGCTGGCTACAAACCGCCATCTTGGCTCCTCCCTCCATTAACACATTTTTAACAATTTAGGATAACAGTATTTGAAAATTTCAAACTTTTATGTTGGTAAATATGTGATGCTTAAAAACATGCAAACAATAATGAAAAATGAATGTGTTACAAATTATAGCTCAGGGAAGGATTCTAGGAAGAATTAAAAGCCTATTTCTTGAATTTTCTAATCCTATGTATTACTGTGGTTAAAATGAATACCAGGAAAAAAAAGAAGCTGAAAGCATCACCTTGTCCTTTTTCAGAGTTAAAGAGCTTTTGTAATTCTAATTGGTCATGCCTTAAGAGATAAAAGCACTGTCAAAACACAGAGAAGAAATTGAAGAATGGTAAGGGTTTGATAAAATGGGTGAAAGGTTTCCATCTAAATACGAATGGAAATAGGGCTTAATTAAAAAAAAATTAAAAGGTAACATAAGAAGGAAATAAAGACCTACCTAAAATATTTAAATTCATTAAAGAGTTGAACAGAGGGCGGCGCCTGTGGCTCAAAGGAGTAGGGCGCAGACCCCATATGCCAGAGGTGGCAGGTTCAAACCCAGACTTGGCCAAAAACTGCAAAAAAAAAAAAAGAGTTGACCAGAATGACCCTCATTTATCAAATCTAGAACCTGCACAATAAAGGTTCTCTCTCTGAATCTTAAAAGTTGAAATATTAGTATTAACAAGAAGAACTTTTTATAGAATAACCATGACAGGCAGAAAATATAAAGTAGTTCAAGAAAAGCTTTAAGATATTCGTGGATAAACTATGAGTTTTAAGGTGCTGTAGTAACCTTAATTAGCTACGGGAAGGTTATTTTTGACTAAATGTGAGTCACAACCTTCTGTGGTAATATAATGGACTATTTAAGGAAGTGGTCCCTGAAGTTTACCTGCCCATGTTGTCATCACAACTCCCCACTAACGGTGATGTTTCAACATCACTGTTGTCATTTTCATTTGTAAAATTTGAAATATGATCAGAACTTATCCCACTGGATTGTTGTAAAGATTTTGGAATATGCTAAGCAGGTAAAAAAAAAGTCAGCAATTGTTATACTACTATGATATGCATGTTTGGTGACATTTTGCTGAACTTTTAAGGACCAAGAAAAAAAAATCCCCAAGTCCTTCTCAGAGCTATTCTAAAAGACCAGATATTAAGCTTGGAGAAAACTGGCAAGATCTACCGTGTTCTTAACCTCTTATGTAATATTCCCTATGGTATAATTTTGAAATTATATAACAATTTTGCAATATAATGTATGTCCAAATCCATCATCAAATGTGCTTGGTGATTTTCTGTGCTCATAATTTTGTCAAGTATTTATCGAAAGAAACATTCCTGAATATTTTAACTTTTATGACTTCTTTGCAAACATTTACTTATTGCTAAACTAGAGGAAAATCATTTGTCTTGCCCTAGTGATCAAATTCTTTCATTTTGATTTTTGTCTGATATGATGCTAAAAGAAGAAGGTTGGTTTTTCTTAGCTATTGAAATTTTCTGAGGATATTTACTATAAGTAATGAACTTTAATTACTTTTGAAATTACAGCTTATTTGATTGAATTTTCCACTGACTGCACAAAACATCTGTCCTACTGGGACCATGTATAGACTCTGATTTGGGTACGACATGCTGTTAAAGTATAGTAACATCTGCAGTCCATTAATTTCCAAAGCAATAGGCAAGTTGGCCTTCCAAAAGAGATAGGCCAGTTTTTACTTGGGAATTCTGTTTCTTTGCTTTCCATCTAAGTGGACTGAGACAACTCAGGCTATTTGCCTTGTTTTAATATCTACTTAGAGTTTGATACATATAAACACTTAGCATAGCATTTGATTTGATGCTCTACTTTACCCTAATTACTTCTACTTTCCTCAGAGATAATAGATATAACAATGGTGAGAAGACTCTTTATAATTTTGTTGACATCAGGATACTGTTACCGTTCTGCTAAGTGATATGAAGATTTTTTTGGTAACAGCACTTTTATGTGAACTTTTTTTGAAGACTAAGTCCAAGGATACCAGAAGGATAGGGAAGAAGCTCCTAGGAATGCAAGATCTTTTGATTTTTTCTGAAAGTAAAATGAAAGACTATCGTTGTAATTACCCAAATTCTTGTTCCTCACAGAAACACATTTCAGGATATATGCTCAGAATATTTCTCTAGTAAAGTCTGAAAGATCATTTTTTGTGCCTTTATGTTTCAGAAAAAGTAAGTAAGGCATAAAGAAATCACAGAGAAGGGTTAATATTGATATAAGTAAGGCTCAATGTAGCCACCAGTAAGGGCCACTCATTTGCCCCAAATAGATTTTGGAGGAACTATATTATTTTACCCAAGTTTGGTTTGTGTTTCTTCATCAATAATAATGGTCATTCAAAATTTTCAAGGAGAAAATATTACCCACCCAAGTCATCATTAGAACATTATGGTTGTAGAAATAATATTTCTACAAAAATTATTGTATATATGTTTATCTCATGTTCATGTTTATGTATGTTTTTCATGCTTCCTTGTTGTCCCTTGCCTTGTGTTTGGATTCTGGCTAGTGAGTGAAGTTGAAAGTAATAAATGCCACTTCTGAGGTTGTGTCTTCAACCTCCTCTCTTCCCCCGCCAGGTCATTTTTAGAGGTCAAGGGCTCCAGATGGTAAAGCTACAAGATAAGGGGGCTACATTGCCCTCATCAGGCAGAGCCACCAGTAAAAAAATAAGCATTTTTCGTCTTAAATTTCTTAGATTTAGGTCTGTTACAGCACCCATATTAAATCATTCCAGCATTATTACTAAGTGTCTCATGCAAGTCATGTGTAATGCTTGTGAGGCATTTGTCATTGTAATGTGACAGTGAACATTACTTAAATAGGGTTGGCTATGACTCCTTGTCACTATCTAAACTATATATTATGTCTATTCCTCAGTTCAGTAAGCGACAGCATTTATACTCACACATACTTAGATTAATGTGCTTATATATGAAAATGGCCTATTTAACTACTAAATTAATAGATCAGTGACAAAAATACTGTCTTTTTTTTGTACAATAAAAGATTGCATACACTATTTTTGTGAGCAAGGAGAGGGAGCCTGGGAGTAAGCTCAGAAAGCCCCATTGAAGGATGGCCATGTAAACGGACAGGGGGATGAACCAGAGAATCATGAAGGATTAAGGAAGAAGTGAAATGACTTCTCAAAGACATTCCTTGAGACAAAAGCTTTCAGCAGTCCTGAGCAGCCAGGAGGCCCAGAGGAAACACTGACGGTGTCATCACCTGAGTGGGTCCTGCCAAATACATGCTTGATTATTAGGAAGTCCCTTTCCTCCCTCACTATCACAGATGTGGATGAAAACACACCAGTGGAGGACACTAAACCCTAATCAGATGCCCCCTGTCTACCATTTTTGTGCATCTTAAGTGAGTTTTAAACATTCTAAAGTGTCCACAATGTGTTCATTTCCTGTGGTGGTTTTACAATGTGTTACAGGAAATACATTTCTTTTCCTGTAGATGCTAACTCCACTACCTTGACATAGAATTCAGACTCACCTTTTGCACTAGCTGCCATAGCAACCGGCACATGTACTGGGAATTTTTTTCTATTTTTTTCTTTCACTGGAAAGCAGAGTAGTCACACATAGAGGCAAAAACTATACTCCATTAAAAATTATTTAAAGGTCCCCAATGCTGTTATACCAAGGATCTATGCACACTGTAATCCCTATAGATTACGTACTTCATAAATGTGTGATCACATTATAGACTACAGAGTTCTAAACTAGCAGAGAATGGAATTTTTAAAGATCTTTTCATGAAAGGATTTCCTCTTCTCCTTTTCAAATATATTCACAGCAGTGAGAACTGTTTGCCTGTAATTGATTATTATTTGAGGTAAGTCTTGGACAGGTCACTAGACTTAGTGATCCAATGCTATTATGGCTCTGAATAATGCTACATTAAAATTCCACTTAGGTTAGAGGATCTTTTGCTTTTGGCTTTAAGAAGGGAAGAACATCACAAATTTATCGTGACAACAATTTGTGTATTAAATGGCAGAGAGACTACTTACCAAAAAATTGAAGATGTATTAATATATTTTTTTCTACCTCAAATATGAGCAGGATTGGCTTGGTGTGGTAGCTGAAGAGGAAGAGAAAGAAATCCTGGTATGCTCCTCTCCTGTGTCAGGAGACGCTCTTTTTGAGGGTCCAGCATATAATATGCTCACATTATATCCTCATGTAGGATAGGTGGTGGGCATACATACATCAGTGCCATAGAGAAAATCACAAAAATGCACAGCAAGCCTGTACCTTTGTCAGGATAGATACTAAGTAGTAACAGTCATCTAGAATTGTACATTCTATGATGCTCAAACAACAAATCCCATCTGGTTTAACTTACTTGGACTGTTTAATTTTTATTTTAACTATAGTTCCCCCAAATTACATGCAAGTGGGAGAGTGCTCTAAGAAAGAAGAACCATTACATTTTATAGCTCAAAGTAGATACATCACAGTGACTGAGAAGTGACTGGGGCGACTGTTTATAACCTTTCTTTACCTTTGTTTTTCCTGTGTTCTTCACGTCCATTCTTACCCTCACCCACAAAGGAGATATTTTGCATTTGGTGACTATCTCATTTCTCTCCATATTCTCAGGTCTGAAATAAATACAGGTCTGTACAATAAGATACCACTATCACGTATTTCCATTTTTTCTTCCTCTAATTGTTTCTCTAATTAAACATTACTTTACCTACTCCATAAATTTGGGTTGAAGTCTTAGCTATGTATTTTAATAACACATAGCTATCCACAATCCAGATAATGTAAATACTATTTGATAGAAAGTTTTTTTAATAAAATGATTTTTTCCCTTTTAGGGTAAATCTCCAGTAGTGGGATTGCTGGATCAAATGGTAGTTCTACTTTTAGCTTCTTGAGGTTTCTCCATACTACTTTACAAAGAGGTTGTGCTAGTTTGCAGTCCCACTAGCAGTGTATAAATGTTCCAAGTGCCTATCAATACATGAATGGATTAAATAAATATATGAATGGATTAATTAAATGTACATCATGGAATACTCTGCAACCATTTAAAAATTATGAACTAATGGGAAGGGCGGGGAGGGGGAGGTTGGAGTGGAGGGAGGGTATTTGGTGGGGACACACCTATGGTGCATCATAGAAGGGTACAGGCAAAACTTACTAAATGCAGAATACAAATGCCTTCATACAATAACTAAGAAAATGCCGTGAAGTGTGTGTTAAACAGTTTGATGAAAACATTTCAGATTGTATGTGAAGCCAGCACATTGTACCCCTTGATTGCACTAATGTACACAGCTATGATTTAATAAAAAAATAAATAAAAATGATGAACTAATGCCTTATGTAACAGCCTGAATGGAACTGGAAACCATTCTTCTGTGTAAAATATCACAAGAATGGAAAACAAACCCCACATTTACCCACTACTAAACTAGAACTAATTGTTCAACACTCATGGTCACACATGGAAGAACTCAGTGGAAACCATGCAGGAGGGAGGGAGGAAGAGGGGGTGGCTAAATTCATACCTAATGGATACAATACATGCTAACAGGATGATGGGCACACTTACAAGTTTGAATCAAAGTGTGTACAATTCATGTAACCAAACTATTTTTTCCCTGTAGCATTCTGAAGTTTTTTAAAAAAGTAGATCATTTTAAACCTTGCATTAGAATCGTGTTCAGCTACACAATGTATACTAAGGCATTGCGTTGATTAGTAAATATTACATTAAAATAAATTTCCACGAAATTGGAAATTTTAACAATATGAATGAAACATATAAGGTAGATATAAAATTTAAGAAATGTATAATGTGAATAAGGAAGATGACTGACCAGAGACACTAGCTGATATATCGTCTCAGAAAGAAGAAAAAGTTTTAGGTGAAAAAGCAAACAAACAAACAATCATAGATCAGTTGTAGTTCCAAGAGAAAATTGCCAGAACCTACAGGAGATTCCTTGGGAAGAAGTTATGGAGCCAAATGAGAGAAACAAGATACCTACAGTGATAACCTCCAAAAAGCTTGGAGTCCAGTGGAAAGGGTAGGTAGAGTGGTTTGTTTCTCCCTGTTTCACATTTCTGGCAGTCAGCAGGCTCCCAAGCTGCTAGAGAGCCTTTCTATGTTCATCAGCTCAAAAACTACTGTGGTCAGTGAACTGGCTTCTTGAGGTCAAAGCAACAGGCTTTCAGCCAGCTCCCTTGGGACGCTTCCTATTACCACAGACCTGAAAGACAGCAGAGCACCATACTGCTTCTCCACCCACTGGGTGCCTTTGTCCTTCTCATGGGGCTTTAGCCTCTCAGTTCTCATTGTGCTGTTCCCACACAAACATTTCCACCCTCTGGCCCAGAGTACAAGAGCCATGAGGGGCTGGTGGGTTCCAGGGGATCTGCATGATCCATAGCCTGGACATCACAGGCAGACTGCCCTCCAGGGATAGGGACAGAATGAATGAAACATATAAGGTAGATATAAAATTTAAGAAATGTATAATGTGAATAAGAGTATTAGCTTTCTTCTAGTCAAACACGTTTCTTCTCCTTCTACTCTCCCATCCATAGCTGCAGAGAGAGACATGTCAGCGGAGCGCTTAGGACCTACTGCTTATCCTCTTTTGGGGCTTCCACAGAAAGTGGGGCTCATACCTTTCCCCTTAAAGACCTGCAGAGGACTAAGGAGTGATAAGATTGTGAGCTTCCTGCTTGCTGACTCTCCCCAGGGCTGCTTGACCTGCTGCTCCATTAGAACAGAGCATACCCAAAGGGAAGGACATCAAACCTGCTTGAGCACCCCATAGAACCAGTGTCCTTCTCCCTGCCGCAGTGAGGTAGTGATCTTTGAGGACCCAGGAACAGGCCTGCAGGCCTGGTCCTGTCCTCCTAAAACTTTATTGTGTTGTTCAGGGGCATGTAGGGGAGATTTATAAACTAATCTCGGGACATGAGGAAAACTATGTGGACAAAACTGAAATGAGAGTGTAGTGTGGGTCCCAGCCACAGTGCACTCATGGAGCACCCCTCCTTACACACATACACACACACACACACACACATACACACACACTCACAAAGCCAAACTTTCAGCCCAGGGAAGGATCCTGGACAGGGAGGCGTCCAATCTTTAGTGCCATGATGGGGAACGTCAGGTGCTTTGAGCTCTTTCCTCCTGGCCAAAATAGGAGGGAGATCACAGAGGGGATGGGGGGCGGGGAGGGAGAAGTGTGAAACCCACCCCCAGCAGCCAGATTGTGGATCTCAAATGGCCCCTCCCCCACAAGCAGATTTTTTGACTGCATGGAGCCACTTCAACCCCTCCCTGCCAGCTTTCCCTAGAAGACTGGGGGTACATTTTTGACCCCCTAGAAACTGCTACCTTCCCAGCTTTTGTGGAGTCTGAGGGCAAGTTCACCCACTACAGCCCTGCTCGGCCTCACTCCCCCACCTGCCTTTGCTGTAGTGGAGCACAGGAATTTACCTGGAAGTTTCAGGGTCCCACACACTACCTGGGGCATTAGGGGCTAGAGCCAGTCACAGTTCCCCAAAACAACATCACAGCTTGTTCTTTCTTGCAAGCACCATCTAAATGACAGGAAGGCCAATTTGTATAGTCCTTCACAGCATTAACTGATTTAGTCATGTAGGATATGGCTGATTCTTACCCACAAACACCACCTACTGACCCAAATAAGCTCAATCAAAACTGATCAAGGAGATATTACAACTGATACCACAGAAATACAAAATATCACCTATGAATACTATGAAAATCTCTACACAATGAATTCAAAAACATATAAGAAATACGCAAATTCCTGGAAACACATATCCTTGTAAGTCTCAATCAGGAAGAAATAGAACTGAACAGGCCAATAACAAGCAATAAGATTGAAAGAGTAATTAAAAATAGCTTCTGATAAAAGAAAAGCACCAGGCCATTTGGGTTCACAGCCAAATTTGACCATCCCTGTGAAGAACTGATACTCACACTGCAGCAGTTATTCCATAACACCAAGTAGGAGAGAATCCTCCCCAATTCATTCTGGGTCATAGGAATAAAAGAAAACTACAGACCAATATCCCTTAAGATTATGATGTAAAAATCCTCAATCTAAAACTAGCAAACCAAATTCAATAACACACTAAAAAAATAATCCACCAAGAGGACTTCATTCCAGTGATACAAGGATAATTCAACATATAAAAATCAATAAATGTTATACACTCCATCAACAGAAGCAAAATCAAATATCATATGATCTTCTCAGTAGATGAAAAGTATTCAACAAACATCAATATCTTTTTGTGATAAAAACCATCCACAAACTAGGCATCGGAGGAATATATCTCAAGATCATAAACGCCATATATAACACCCCACCAGTCAATATTATGCTAAAAGGGGAAAATTTGAAAGCATTCCCACTAAGAACAAGACAATGGTGCCCATTGTCACCACTTCTATCCCACATGGTGCTAGAAGTCCTGACCAGAGCAATCAGGCAAGAGAAAGAAATAAAGGGTACCCAAATCAAGAAAGAAGGTGTCAAACTATAGCTTTTTCCTCACGATATGATTTTATATCTAGAAAAATCCAAAGACTCCACCAAGACACTTCTGGAATTGATAAATTCAGCAAAGTATTGGATTATAAAATTAATATACACAAATCAGGCGCATTCCCTACACCAATAACAATCAAGTAGAGAATCAAATTAAATACTCAATACCTTTCATAATAGCTACAAAAAAAATGCCTAGGAATATACTTAACCAAGGAGGTGAAGGATCTCCACAAAGAGAACTATGAAATGATGAGGAAAGAAATCGCAAATAACACAAACAAATGGAAAAACGTATCATGCTCATGGATCAGGAGAACCAACATTGTTAAAAATGTCAATATTACCAAAAGTGATTTATAGATTCAATGCAATTCTTATGAAAAAACCAATGTTAGTCCTGGTGTGGTGGCTAACACCTGTAATCCTAATACCCTGGGAGGCTGAAGCAGGTCGATTGCCTGAGTTCAGGAGTTCAAAATCAGCCTAAGCAAGAACAAGAGCCTGTCTCTACAAAAAATGTGACAAATTAACCAGGTATTGTGGCAGGACCCTGCTCAGGAGGCTGAGACAGGAGGATCACCTGAGCCCAAGAGTTTGACGTTGCCATGGCACTCTACCCAGGGCACTAGAGTGAGACTCTGTCTCAAAAAATCAAAATTAAAAAAAAAACAACCCAATGTCATATTTCACCGATCTAGAAAAAAAAATATTTCTAAGTCTGACTAGGGTAGGGCCTGTGTGGAAATGATACTTTAGAAAATGGAATGAGGAAGATCCAGTGCATTGGCTGATCACTGTCTGGGGGAAGGGACATGGTCAAATATCAAGGAACTGTACTAGGGTGGTAGTCTTCAAATACTGAATTAAGAAAGGACATTTATTATTTTAAGAAAAAAAGCTGATGGGATTGAATGATTAGTTAAATATAAGACATACATATCATAATTTCAAAATTGGTATTTTATCACATAAACACTATCTATAGTTGATATCTTATTTTCTTTAACAAGTACTATTTTTTTTCCTGAAAAAATGAGAACATTTTCGGGGATCTACAAGGTTAAAACCATTTTTTGTGAGAACAGACAGGTGGCCTGGGGTTATTATTGTTATTTGTAAGTGAATGATTGATGTAATTTTTTTTTAAATTCATAGTCTTAATTTTTTTTTTTTTTTTGTAGAGACAGAGTCTCACTTTATTGCCCTCAGTGGAGTGCTGTGCAGTCACAGCTCACAGCAACCTCCAGCTCTTGGGCTTAGGCGATTCTCTTGCCTCAGCCTCCCGAGTAGCTGGGACTACAGGTGCCCGCCACAACGCCCAGCTGTTTTTTGATGCAGTTTGGCCGGGGCCGGGTTTCAACCCGCCACCCTCGGAATATGGAGCCGGCACCCTACTCGCTGAGCCACAGGCGCCGCCTCATAGTCTTAATTTTAAATATGGCAGATAGCGATGGATGTAATCCACTTAAACAAAAGCTCTTTGGAGTTCTCTGTAATCTTCAAGAGTATAAAGGGATGCTGAGAGTAATAGTGTGAGAACTGCTGATGTTTTACGAAGTATCAGTATAGTCTCGCACATCAATGTAGAAAAGTAGAGTTAAGTGCTTTGATCAGTGATGATCAAGTCTGAGAAGGGACAATGCAAACTGTGAGTGATCAGAGTGATGAAATTGAACTGTGTGAGAAATCTCTCACATTCCAGCACTCACCAATTTTAAGTCTGCCTATTTTACGTTATAACAATGACATAACATTTAATAAAAGCTCTTCTTTCTACCCTTCCTCATGTTGCTACATTCGGTTTTTGGAATGACCACTGAAAATAAGTGTGGTTGGATAATTACAGCTGAAGTGGGAATTTGTCAAGGCAATATCAAGTGCTATACATTTTGCCTTAGTCACCTAGCAAATAAAAGTAATATGCATGTAACAAAATGTCACATGCATCCCATAAATGTTCATAATCATTATGCTTCAACAAGACTACTAAACTGTAAAAAAAAAGAAAATAATAGAAACAATTATCTAATCCTCCCCAAAGTAAGTAATAATCTGAGTTTGGAAATAATTGTTTAAATCGGAATATAAAACATGGATATGTTGCATATTATACCTAGATCACAATGGAAACATGGTATTTATGTTTTTTCTCTACACAGAAAGTTTGCTGGCAGCCAGTTATCTGGAAATGGTCAGTAGGAATGTAGAAAAAGAAACTAATTCCTTCATCTTGCTCTCCACGTAGTTGTTTCAGGGCAGAATGCTTGAGAGACTCATTCATACTGGTGACCCAGCAGAATAAAATATGTCTAATCTTTCTTTGAGGAAAGATACTGGTGGGAGAGTAGATGTGGTGGAGAGGGCATTGGCCAAGTGCAGTTGACACAAAACTGGTACTCCTGGATTCTCCTTGAGAGGCCAGCTCTGCTTTACTTTAGATACAGGTTCAAGTGTATACCTGTGCTGTGTCTTTATGTGATTTTGTAAGTCATCATTGGATAAATGATGTCCAGCTTCCCTAGCCTAAAGATTATTGTGGACAGTCAAATGGAGAATCAACAAAATAACAGGGTCACAGTGTCAAGGTCATGAAAAACAAAGACTGAAGAACTGTTTCAGATAAGGGAGTCTAAAGAGATATGAGAAGAGAAGTTAGGGTCACATTTTGTCTGGGTTTGGATCTGATGAGAAAAAGGACATTAATGTGACCATTGGGAAAATGTGAATAAAGTCTACAGATTTGGTAACAGTATTGTATCAATGTTAATTTCCTAATTTTGAATATTGTGCAGTGGGGAGTTTGAGTGAAAGGAATATGAAAATTATTTGTACTATTTTTGTAACATTTTTACGTCTAGAACTACCCCTAGATTAAAGTTAAAACAAAATTATACATTAAAAAAATGAAGGCATTTCCTAATAAACCTGTATCTCAGAATGGGTAGTGATTGAGAATGTAAACTGTGGTATCAGAATTCCTGGATTTGAATTCAAGTTCCATTACCTGTTGATGGTAGGACTTTCAAATTAGTAAATCTCTAGGTGCTTTAATTTGCTCTTCTATAAAATGCTGAAAAATAATGTTTTCTACTTAATAGTGTGTTGTAAATACTGAACAAATTAGTGTCCTTAGAAAAGTGCCAGGTTCCATAACATTGGTGCTGTGGCAGTTTTATGTAGGAGATGTTACAATGAAATTAATATTATTAATCTTATCTCTAGGTGAAGAACTCTATGTAAAGCCATCTAATTATCAGGAGTGCAAGAGCTTTGATACATTATTGGTCAAGGAAGAAGCAAAGAGACATGATGATGGAATATTTGACATTGTCCTAGAAAAGGACTGAAGTAGACAGGTTAGGAGGTCAGGGGAAACTGTAAATGAGAGATATTTCTAGGAGATTTGAACTTCTGGCAAGGCAACTCCCCATTAACACCTATTAGAAAAACATAGAGTATTTCTGAGAAATTAGGTGGTGTATAAGAAATGAATTCAATATATAGGCCCAAGAAAATTTGAAGTTTTATTTCTTGAAAATGTTATTTTTTACATATGCATCTATTATTAACCAGTATAGTGCAGCATGCAGAGGGGAGAAGTGGTTAAGATCAGTATTGGAAACCTCAGTATTGCAAAACAGCAAGGCCTGCAGAAAATGCGGGTAGGGTTTCAAATCACATAAACCATTAGCTGTGGGATGATATGCTGTGAGAAAACAGAACTTGGGTTTATAAATATAGTTGGTCTGGTGTACTGCACTTCAGCAATACAATCTACCTGTGGCTTTGCTGTTAAGACCAGCTGTGGTGCATTGTAGTAATCAAATTTTATATTGCCTAATTTTGTTCATTCTATGAATGCAGTATTTCTCTGAGAAACTTTGCAACTAAGCAGTAGGCCATGGAATTAATATGGTGAACCTTCGAACTTAACGAAGTATAAGAATTCGATCGTGGAAACTAAATAGGTTGCCTGGTCCATTTCTCACTTTCAGACCAGTAATCCTCATTTATTCTCCGATGATAGCAGAGACTAATCACTGCTGCCTCAGCCAAGGTCCAATCAGGAAACAGGAACCACTAAATGTTATAGAGGACAGAAATGCAAGAAATCACCACCTCTGGGTGGAGGGACAGAGAGTGGGTGTTAGCAGAACCCAGAACTGAGTTGTCTCTTAGTGACTCAGCCCTATTAAGGTGGGGGACAAGAAGCTAGGATCATGTAAAATGCTGTCTAACAAATGGAAAAAGGTAGAAAAATACTCTATTTCTTCCTTCCTTCTACTCTTAGTCTTCCACCAGAGTCTCTGACAGGCTAAACATCCCAGAAAGCCAGTTGGCAAGGGAATCTAAAAAATGTAGTTTTCAGGAACAGGCAGAGACAGATCTGTATGCAGACAGGCAATGACCACCACATGCCTCTGACTTTGAAACAACGATGGAAAGACATTGAATCTCTGCTCTGGCCCAGGCAATGTTTCAGGAGAATCTTCTCCATCCAGGTGCTGTTCCTTTAAGTTTTCAGAGTCTGTGAAGCGGTTATTTTTATCTCAACACTGCAGAGGGAGAGACAACATCTTGAACAGATTCCTGTCTATGTCTGAGGTTACAGAGCCATAAAGGAACAGAGGCTTTCCTGGCTCTGCATATACTCAAGGTTACTTTCCTCCTTTATAAATACCGAATAGCTTATTTATTATTTGCTCACAGTAAATAAACTAATAGTAAATAATTATTTATTTGGGGGGCAGAGTCTCACTCTGTAGCCCTGGGTAGAGTGCTGTAACATCATAGCTCACAGCAACCTCAAACTCTTGGGTTCAAGGAATCCTCTTGCTTCAGCCTCTGGAGTAGCTTGGACTACTGGAGTAGCTGGCCCTACTCGTGTGCAATACTCCACCCAGCTAGTTTTTCTATTTTTAGTAGAGACAGGCTCTCCCTCTTCCTCATATTGGTCTTGAACTCCTGAGTTCAAGCAATCCACCAGCCTTGGCCTCCCAGAGTGCTAGGATTCCAGGCATCAGCTACTGCTCCCCACCCATGTAAGTGAAAGAATAAGGGTCTGAAAATGTTGGTAAGAACTTGAAAAACAGAAAAAAACCCAAAAATCCCCTATCTCAGTGTAAAGAGATTGTGACGATATAGTGGAGAGTTTATTTCAAGAAGACGGTAAATTTGTAGTAAAATATATTGATAATTTAATGAGATGTCATTGAATTTCCCGGAATTGGTTTTTAAAAGGGGATCAGTAGAGGGGAAGATGAAGGGAAAGGGTTGAGAAAGGGCATCTGGGTTAAACTTTGCCACTCTGAGGGTTTAGTCTTGACTGGGCCTGGGATCATAGAATTTGGGAAGCAGCACTTAAGACTGTTGAAATGTGGGCTACATCAGGATTTTAACAGAATTTACAACACTAGCTACATATAAAGGACTTGAGTTACAGTTGATTAATTGAGCTTTGGATTTTAGCTCCTGGCCCCTTCTGGCTACCGAGAGGCAGAGCTATTAGGAAATCAAAAACATTGTACTCTGGGCTTTCCCAGGGTTCCCAAGAAGAGTGGTGAGTATGGCGAGTGGATCCTTTGTACTTTAGTTTTTCCTATTAGAACAAAGTGGAAGCTTGTCAGTGCTATCTAGTATAAATTCAGCTGTATATTTAGATGGGACTGGGCTTGAATCCCAGATTGTTCAGTGGTGTAAATTGGGAAAATAACTTAGACTTTCCAGAGATTCCTTTTCTCATGTGTAAAATGGATGATAGAAGCAACCTTTCTAGGAATTAGTGAACGTGAAGTAAGGTAACATGAGCATGCTGCTTATTACACTGGAGATGGTGAATAAAGGGTCATTTCTTGCCTCTGCATTTGTAAGTTGTCTCTCACGATTTTGAAAAGTGTTTTATTCTTTCTGTAGTCAACAATTATGCATTGAGCATCTGCTATGTGCAGGCTCTGTGTTGGCTGCTGGGAACGTGTGAAAATGGTAGATGCAGCCACCACCCTCACAGAGTTTATAGGCAGGTGTATATTGTGATCAGGTTTTCGATTATTAAAGTCATCAGGCAATAGTGTACATTTAACTCCAGTGTAATCAGGCTCATATTTTTTTCAGGTCCTTTCTACTCAATGCCAATTTGTACTATAATCTGACCTCTAACAAAAAAGTTTTTCTGTAGTGGTAATGTATTGATTTCTGGAGAATTGAGAGAGTTATTCTGCCATCTGTTGCCTCTTGTCAGGGCCATTACTGTTTTAACCTTTACACTGAGTCATTTATAAGGAGATGGAAATATTAATAATGGTAATTTTAATCAGACAAATATTAGCTTTTATACAGTCTTACCCCTCAGGAATAATATATGCCTTATGATACACGAAACACTGTTATCAGTATTGTGAATCTGAGTTTCACATGAAAAGTACGAAAAAAAAATCTATCTGCCTCAGAAGCTAAGAGAAGAAATAAAATATTTTTTTGTTTTTGTTTTCAGATAAACTTCACTCTCAGGTATGAAGATAAGGAAAAATTCACGCAAAGTTCTATTTTAGTCACCTCATATTATTTTATTGGGAAGGCAAAAGACAATGTATGCAACAAGATGAATTCAGTATCTTTATATATCCCAAATGGAAATTGTGAGATAAATGTAGGTCCCCAGGCAAAGTGATCTTTAATCACTGGAGCAGTACATTCCAAGAGGATCTCAGACCTCTCAGAATATACACTTGGACATAGATCAAGTTACAGCTTTAGACAAAATACTTATTCAGCATAAACTGGCCTTGCAGTAGCTGCGCCGCCCTTCCCCCTCCATTTCCACTTTTCCTGTTCCCATCCTCCCTTGGGAAGATGCATGCTTGTTCCATTTGCGCTCAGCACCAGTGTTGCCATGGCAACTCGCCTCCTTTTCTTCCCCCTCCCCCGTTACCAAGTACAGCTTCTGGACTCAGTGCCAAGACCACCTCTGTACAACCTCAATATTCTTTCAATGTTTAGACAAATCTGTTGGAAAATGTTGTTTACATTTTTTTTATCACAGCACTATAGCTGCATGTTTCGTGTAATTCATTTCCCGTGGATCTACCCATGTCGTAAAAAGAGATTCCTTTCCCTCATTTTCCACCAAAGCTTAAAAGAAAAAAAAAAATTGTATAATTTTGGTCTTTTTTCTAATAGGACATAAAAGATAACTGAAGATCATAGAGATTCTATCCTCGCAGTCAGTATCGTCTAGTTATAAATTTAGTACTTTACCCGATTTCTGTACTTTTGCAGATGATTTGTTTTGCAAAAATGGTAGCATGAATACCTGTTTAAAAAAAATCCTGAGTAGTGATTTAAATCGGCTTTCATGTCTTAGATGTTTATGAAAATATATCCGTGGAACTTAAGTTATCCAGTCATTATTATTCAGATGTTTAAATAATATATTTGCAGCCTCTATTATTTAAACTTACAGTTAGATACCTTAGGTAGTAAATTTTATGCAGACTTGTAAAATATTGTTTATAGTTTAATTAGTCATTCAAATACTCATTTATGCTGGCGCAATAAGTTATGTTGGTGAATGACTTTTTGTCCCTTCTCCCACCTTGAAAATGTCAATTTTGCTCATAAATTTCTCAAATATTAAAAAGTAGGCTTAATATATTAATTTATTTATTTAATATTTTTACTGTAAATAAATCATGTAAGTCAGCCTGGCTGTCGACTAGGCTGATGCTGCCTTTTTTTTCATAGCAAACGTTTGTATTTAAACATTTAAAAAGATTTCTCTTCTCTTTGGAAAAAAATACCTCTAATAAACAGAAGAGGGAGCAATATTTCTTCCTTTTTGACACAGAAGGCAGTGTTGTTGCAATTCCTATCTCACCTTTTTTCTGAACCTCCTCTGTCATAATCTCTGCTGGTGATTTTCTTCTCCTTTCTTTCCATTTTTTTTCCTGGAGGAGGGGTGTCCAGTGGTGGCAGCAGTAAGACCACCCATTTCGATCAAGGAAACAAAGGTTAAATTCTTTCTGGTTTGTTACTTTCTCTTAGGATATAGTTAAATATTAGAAATCTTTGTCTTCTACTGTATATTTTTACTTGCAACAATACTTAGAAAAAAAATCTACCGCCACACATTACAAAGAAGCCCCGACGTTGTGCAGTCAAAGGCGGTGAATGCCAGCATTCTCCAGGGCCTGCTCTGTGAGAGACTGTGCCTCCCCCTGGTTCTCACTCTGGGCTGAGCAGGAGCCACCGTGCACATCTGAATAACAGAGTCTTTTCTGCCTGGTGCAATCCTGGATTGTTACAGTCTAGAGACCAGCCATGCTGTCACCGGCACAAATTGATTTAACCATCAATTGCTGTGGTCATTAAAGCTGTTAAAAGTCCCCGCCAAACTGATGAATTGCAACTGAATGTGAAATGAGTCTCTAAGTCCCTTTCCCACCATCTCATATCAAAGGCTATTGTATCCCTGCAAAGTAAAGGGTCGGGGTTCAGGCTGGGGTTCAACAATGGGCTCTGTCAAAGGATAGAGCTCCATTCAGTCGGGCACTCCCAATTACAGTTTGCTTTCCATACCTTATTGTATAAAATTTGCATCCGACCAATACATTGAATTATTGAAATACTTTGGGTGTCAAAGGAGTCATTGAATGGTTTGTACTTAAAATACATGGAATTCTAAGCATCTGGTGGCTACTGGGTCGTGACAATGAAATGATTCCTTGGTTTTTCATTGTTTGCAAAAGAACTAATTTTCTCTCAGCTCAGATTTAACATTTTTAAACACTAGGTAGAACTTCTCCCACATTCACAGCCATGAATCCGTTTCTGAAAATTTTCAGGAAAGAGGTAGGGGAAGAATGGTGTTGTCTCTGCCTCATGATGACAGAATTAAAATTTTAAAATGATTCATTATACTCTCCTGGGTTTCAAAAATAATGGGACAATATTGGAACTATGATTTGGTTATTATTATTATTTTTTTAACTGAGGAAAAATGGAGAGTAAAAATAATGTTTTGCAAAATTAATATTACATTTAGGCATATATTCCAATGCCCTGAGATCTTTCATTAATTCTTTTAGGAAAGAAGTAGGTAGAAGGTTTATATGGGTAAGCCTGTGAGAGGGTTCTTCATCATTAGATACACATAACATGTATCTGTTGCTAATAATGATTACTTTAGTTAATAACTATGTGGAGATTAACAATCATCAAAATCGAATTCTTCAAGCTGTGATACACAAGTTCACCTGAGGGTTTCCCCTCCCACCTAAATATTTAGTTTAATATTTAAGAACTGTATAGAGTCCTTATTTTTAATTCCAAAGTTTTTAGTTGTCTGCTCTTTCTCCTTTTCTCTTTCTAAGCTTCACAATGGTGTGACTTCAGCCTCTAACGTTTTCCATAATATGCAGAAGAAGCCCTGTAGGACAAACATGGGTTTACGGATCAAAGGAAGATAGCTCCACCTCTGTTCCCAGCAACCCCTCGTGCTCTGCTTATTTTCTTTTCCCAGCTCATCTGGTTACCAGGCATTGTTCACCTGAACGGCCATTTCATGCAGGGCGCTGCTAGTCAGGTCCTAACAAGGCTGGATGTGCTGACATCTGCAGATTGTTTATTTACTTCCAAGGCTACTGTCACAGATAAGTTGGGGAATTGGACTCCATGGTACCAGCCAAGGACCCAGGACACTCTGCCCTCCTCGTGAAGTATTGACTAAGTATGAACTTAGTCTAGAATAAAAATGCTTTGAAGATATAACCATTTTAAGATAGAAAGGTATTGCATCCTTTGTAACCCATGAGGAGAAATCTGAGTGTAATAACATTGCTGTTATTGTTTACTTTTGCTGTGAGAATAAAAAGTAACAAAAGGAAAGAGGGGGCAGAGCAATTCTTCTGGGAGATATTCCCACTGCTGTCCAGAATCGCTGGCTTTTCTGTAAATAAAAATGGAACTTTAGATCTCTCTTCCTTTTCTCCATTGATTAGCCCGGGTGACAGGTGGATGCACTTTCTTGGTCAAGCAACAATCTTGCCATGAAGTGCTATCAACAGGGCTGAGAAGAACAGATGTGGAAAAACAAAATAAATGTAACTTAATATTGTAATGGGAATTACATGAATACAATGTATAGAAGAAAGCAAGCAAAGCTAGCAACCACTGCAATGCCATACATACTTAAGCCAAAGGAAGGAGGGCAGTTTTGCTTAAAGATTCACCTCATAGGTCGGGAGTCTAAGCCATTCAGAAGTATTAATCATGATTTGGAAGGCAGATCCGGGTTTGTGTTTGCCTAGACTCTATTTACCATTGACTTTGAGTCTATACTAACCATGTATGAAAGACCTGCTACATTTTGCCCAAATTTCCACATGACCCTTTAAGAAGGTCTTTAGATGCTTGTCTTTAAAAGATCCTATTACTGGGAAGAAGGTGGGGGTAGGGATGAAGAGGAAGCCCAAGCTGTCCTGGAGAAAAAGGAAAAATCAAACAAACAAGCAAAAACCCCCAAATGAACCTAAATTGCTTAAGTAGTGTAAAAAAAATGGAATATCTGTATGTCATGACCCAAAGCATTATAATACATTTTAAATGGAATTTAATATGAAAGTCAACTCTTTTTATAATATTCACTTGAAAGATTATAATCTTCATTGGAAATATTATTAATATATTCATTTTTAAGATGAAATGTAAGGTAGTATGTGATCTTCCAAATTCTCTTAAAGATAATTTGCCTCTGGCTACATATTCTGGGTCAACAGTTCAGAATTTTTTCTAACATTAATGTGGAGGAAAATTTTTACATTTATCGTAATTGTTAATTTATGTCTTCATTTATTTAAAAGTTCTAAAGTTGGGTTGATATAAGAAAGTCCTACTTTGGTGTTATTTAATTAACTTTATATTATCTAGGATTTATATAATTATACGTTGAAATGTATGTCCTTACTGAAAACATGCTTACCAGGATCACATGGCACAAGAATTTTGTGAAGCCTAACTTAAATTTAATAATTGTATCATATACATATATATATATTAAACAATTTGAGAGGACTTTAATGAAAATTTTATCATCATTTCCTTCCACTGACTGGGGAGAATAGCAAGCCTGCCTACTTTGTTTGAAAAATACTAAAATGCAGTCCGTACAATAGGCATTTGATGAATCCTTGTGGGGTAAATGTATATAGTTTCACAACACTGCTGTCAGATAGGATGGAGATTTATACCTATTTTATAGCTAAGGAAAGTGAGAGGTTTTGGTTAATTTTCTGGTTTTACATTACTGAGAAAACTTAGACCTTTGATCTTTTGTGTGAAAGATTCATTCATTATACTATGGCTTTTCCATAATAATTCAAGGTTGGATGTCATCTTTAGTCCTTTTGGCAAAAAAAAAAAAAAAAAATAAAGAAAAATGAGCTCTTCGCATGGCAGACATAAACTTTCCTTCTCAAATTAGAGAGTATTGTGTCTCTCTGTTGGCTTGGGTACATTTCTTCAAGGAGCAGAACTTATTTTGTTATATTGAGTGCAATATAGTAATATTGCATATTTCTAAATTTTAATGTCTTTGCTTTAAATTCTATTTAAAGATTATTATCTTATTTCCTCTAGCTTATTTGAATTTCAATTTTAAAAGTCCATTGATTTTATTTTCATTTTCATTTAGTTTGAAATAGTTTTTCAATTTCTCTTAAGATTTCATCTTTGAGCCATGTATTGTTTAGAAGTGTGTTCTTTAGTTTCTAAGTATTTTGAAGCATTCCAGTTACTTCTTTGTTATCGGTTTCTAATTTGATTACATTATGGTCTGATAGGAAGCATTGTATGATTTATATTCTATCAAATTTTTTAAGGTACGTTTCATGGTCTAGACTGAGATCGATCATGGTGAATGTTCCATGTGCACTTGAGTTAGGGTTAGGGTTAGGGTTGGATGAAGTAGTCTATGGATGTTAATTATATACAGTTGTTTGACAAGACCGTTAAGTTCAACTATATCCTTAAAGAGTTTCTGCTAGCTGGATCTGTGCATTTCTGATAGAGAAGTGTTAAAATCTCCAACTATATCCTTAATGATTTTCTGCCAGCTGGGTCTGTCCATTTCTGATAGAGAAGTGTTAAAATCTCCAACTATATCCTTAATGATTTTCTGCTAGCTGGAGCTGTCCATTTCTGATAGAGAAGTGTTAAAATCTCCAACTGTACTGGAATATTCATCTATTTTTCCTTGCAGTTCTATCAGGTTTTGCTTCACATATTTTGACACTCTGTTGTTAGGTACATACATGTTAAGGATTGTTACGTCTTCTCAGAGAATGGAACCTTTATCATTATAAAATGTCCATGTTTATCCTGATAAATTTTCTTATTTGATGTCTGATCTGTCTGATATAGCTACTTCTATTTTCTTCTAATTCATGTCGACATGATATAGCTTTCTCTATTCATTGTTTTTAATCTATACCTGCTTTTATATGTATTTTAAGTGGGTTTCCTGTAGATAGCATATATTTAGGTCTTGTTTCTGGTAATTAATCTTTTAATTTGGTACATTTAGACGTTGATGTTCAAAGTGATTATTGATATAGGTGGATTAATATCTACCACATTTGTTACTGTTTTCTATTCTTTTTCCTTTATCTTTTTTCCTTAATATGTCATGACTTAATTGACAATTTTACAGAATCCTGTTTTCCTCTCTTTTAGAATATCAATTATGCTTTTAAACCTTTTTTAGTGGTCTCCCTAGAGCTTGAAATATACATTTGACAACTAATCCAAGTCAACTTCCATATAATACTACGCCACTACCTTGTAATAACAAAATAATTCTAATTCCTCCCTCCTGTCCCTTGCATAACTGCTGCCATTTATTTTACATATACATAAGAATGTATGTGTGTAAATATATAAATATACATACATAAGCATATATATAATTGAATACTGCATTGTCATTATTGTTAGCAAACTGTTATCTGTTAGATCAATTAAGAATGAAAAAAAGTTTTCATTCACTATTTTATTTTACCTTCACTATTTTTTCTCCATTGCTTTTTAATTTTTTATTTAGACCCAATTTTCTGACCTATATAATTTTTCTTATCTCTAAAGAACTTTCGGCATTTTGTTCATAGCAGGTATACTGGCAAAAATTCCATCAATTATGGTTTGTCTGAGAAAATTTTATTTCTTCTTTATTTTTGAAGAATAATCTCACAGAGTACAGCATTCTTGACTAGGAGATTCTTCCAACACTAAATATTTCATTCCACTCTCTTGTGTATGGTTTTTAAGGAGAAATCAGATATGATTTTTATCTTTGCTCCTCTCCTGGTAAGGTGTTCTTCCCCTTGGGGCTTCCTTCAGCATTTTTTGATTGTCTTTGATTTTCTGTTTGAATATGATATGATTATGGTATGCTTATGTGTAATATATATATTTTTATTTTTACTACTCAGTGTTCTTTGAGGTTTATGGATCTGTGGTTTCATGTCTAACCATTAATTTTAAGAAAATTGTTAGTTATTATTGTTTTAAAACTTTTTTCTGTTATTTTTGTCTTCCTTCTCTTTCTGGTATTCTCATTATATGTATGTTACACGATTTGTAACTCTCTGCAGGTGCTTGGATATTGTGTTCTGATTCTTTGTTTTGTTTTAGTCTTTTTTTTAAACTTGCTTTGCAGTTTTAGAGATTTCTAATGAAATATCTTCAAGCTTAGATATTCTTTCCTTAGCTGTGTCCATTCTATTGATAAGTTCTTTAAAGTCAACCTTTATTTCTGTTTTAGTGTTTTTATATTTTTTATCTCTAGCGTTTGTTCAATTCTTTCTCAGAATTTTCATCTCTCAGCTTATATTGGCCATCTGTTCTTCTTGTTATCTGCTTTATCCGACAGAGGCCTTAGCATTTTAATCATAGTCATTTTAAATTCCTGATTTGATAATTACAACATCCTGGTCATATCCAAGTTTGGTTCTGATGTTTAATATTTCTCTTCAAATTGAATTGTGTGTGTGCATTTCCTTTTAGTATGCTTTGTAATTTTTTTCAAGGTTGCTGGACATAACAAACTAGGTAAAGGGAACTATTATAAATAGGCATTCAGTAATGTGAAGACACGTGTGGCAGCAAGGAAAGAGCTCTATAGTTCTATGATTAGGCCTCAGTTTTTAGTGAACTTGTGCTTCTGGACTTTGAACTTCACTAGTGAGTCACTGTTATTTGTTCTGTCCCCTTATGTGGGAAAAGATGGCTAGAGTGGATTAGAGTTGGGTATTTTCCTTCCCCTAAGTCCATTAGGCACTAATAAAACCGTAGCAAGTTAGGTTCTGGTTAAATAGTTTCCCCTGAGGCAGATTTTATTAAAAATAACACAATAAACCATTTTTATTTTACTTCACATAGTCTTTTATTACAGAAGAAGAACAAATACATTGCAGAAAATGAGAAAATAAAGAGAAGCAAAAATGTAAAAAAATTAAGATAATTCCAGAAATCACTAATGTGCATTCTTCCAAATCTATCCAGCCACCTATCTACTACTTTCCATAAAAATGAGACTATACAGCATATATTTATTTTAACCTTATATTTTTAGTTAACATAACCTATTTCAGTAAATTTTTATTACTTGTCTCATACTAGAATCATATTAAAATTTTTGTAGCTGACCCCAACATAATTCTTTATATTGCATCTTTCCATTTTATTTTTTAATCACTTTCGATTAAGCAAAACTTTTCTTTCAGAACACATATTTATTATGAAGACCTTTCCAGTTTCTTTAAAGACTGTTTCACTTTTGGATTTATCTGATAGTGTCTCCGTTTTCCTCCCTCCTTTGTTGTTCTTTGTTCTCCTCCTCCTTTTTCATCATTATATTCCTCTCTTTCCTCTATCCTAAAAACAGGAATTAGCTTTGGAAAGCTTGATGGATTCTCATTAAATATTTTTGACTAGATTACAACATAGGTGGTTTCATGGGCCTTTTATTGAATCATAACAAAAGGCACATTTTGTCTAGTTGACTTACCAAGAGTAATGCGTGGATTAGCCACTGGATCTGGATGATGGCGGTCTGATCTGTTTGTTATACAAGTATGTCTTTCATTAAAGTACTAGCCAGTAACCTGTGTGAAGTCTGATTTCTTACTGACTTTCACTTAATAGTTTTAACAGGAATTGATAATACTTTCCTGGACCAATGCAATATTTTCCCACATATAATGAGCACTTTTTTTGCCCAAATTTTTGAGGGAAAAATAAGAGTGTACGTTATATATGGGTAGTACTAAACCCAAATCTATATAAATGCTTTTTAATGATTTTGTTTGTTTGTTTATTTATTTATTTATTTATTAATATTATTTTTTTTTCTGAGACAGAGCCTCAAGCCATCACCCTGGGTAGAGTGCTGTGGCATCACAGCTCACAGCAACCTCCAACTCCTGGGCTCAAGTGATTCTCCTGCCTCTGCCTCCCAAGTAACTGAGACCACAGGCGCCTGCCACAATACCTCGCTATTTTTTGGTTGCAGTTGTCATTGTTGTTTGGTGGGCCCAGGCTGGATTCAAACCCGTCAGCTCAGGTGTATGTGACTGACGCCTTATCTGCTTGAGCCACAGGCACTGAGCCTATTTTATTTATGCTTATACATTAGATATATAACCCTCGAAAGCAAAAATAATATATGTATGCAAAATCATATCCTGGAGTATGGTAATCGTGCCTCTTCTGCACCACCATCCTCCAGCCCCACCTCACAAGGCAGTCACCACAGTTTCAGGAGCCCCTAGGCTGCCCAGCCAATTGCACTGAACACTGCCACCACTGCCATCTTGGAAGTGGGCATGCCTCCAATGGCAACACATTTGCCCACAATGGGACTTCAGTGACAGGAGGTCAGAAGTGGCTATGCAGTGGCTCCTCCTCTCCCAGGAGTTGTGAAGTGTGGAACCAGACACTGTGGAGTAAGGCCAGGCAAAAATGAGCCCAGGTGGCAGGCAAGAGTGGCCTGAATGACATGAGCACCCAACCTCCCCCAACTATCCCTTTCCAGTATACCCTCATCTCCAAATACTCTCATTTCCTATTCTCCCTCTCCATGGCCATGAGTGGGAATGTGGCCACAGCTCCCCTGCTGAGAAGCCTGGTGTGCTTATTTCCTGGGATGCTGGTGCTAGGGGCCAAGGGTGGTCCTGCTTGCCCCAGGCTCCTCATGGCAGATACCTGCCCTTTCCAGGCTGCCTGGTCTCTGGTGCAACTGGCCCCATTCTGAGGCCCCGGGGACACCAGGAAGGTGAGGAGGAAGATCCCTGAGCTGTGGTCTGGGAGATCTGGATTCTGAGACCCAGATCTACTAGTAGCTATTGTTTGTTGTGACCTTGGGCCTTAGTCCCCCTGAAGTTTCTGTCTGCAAGGGTATCTTGCAGTGAAGCATGAAAGCTCTGGGGTACCTGAGCCCATAAACTATAATTTTGAACCTATGACTTGTCTGAATCCCAAAGTGTTTAGTTGGTTTAATTTCCCAAACTTGCCAATCGGAAGAACCATCTAGGGTGCTCATTAATAAAGCAGATACACAGGTCTTTCTTTTGGAGAGGTGAGTCAACGTGTTTGGTGTGGTTCATTTTAACCAGTTCCCTAGGTGATTTGTAGGATTTTCAAGTTTGGGAAAGGGTGGTGTCAGATACGCTGACATTTCTGAGTGCCCAAGATCTGATGACTTGCGAAAGTTATGGTATAGTCACTAAACAGAAATGTAAATGCAGAATACTTTACTGGGGTATCAATAGAGAAGGCTTCTGCCGCAGTGTTGTGTCCTGGGGGCCTCAGAATAGAACCAGCTGTGTGAGGGAAGAGGCAGCCCAGAAAGGGCAGGGATCTGCCATCAGGAGCCCTGGACAGGTAGGGCTAGCCCTGACTCCCCATATCAGTTTCTCAGGAAGTAAGCCCTCTGGCCTTCCCAGTGGAGTGGCTGCAGCCATGTTCCAACCAATGGACATGGGGATGGGAATAGAAAATGAGAGGACCAGAGGGGAGGACCAGCTGGGATCTCTCCCAGCTGGGGGAGATTGAACCATCAAGTCATTCAGACCACTCTCATGGGCCACCTGGGTTTGCTCCCACCTTCACCGCAGTGGCTGGCTCTGGGCCTTATGCCTCTTGTGAGAGAGGAGGCGCTACTATGTAGCCACATCTGCCTTCCTTTAAAAAATAAAAACAGGAAGGGCGCCTGTGGCTCAAAGTAGTAGGGTACTGGCCTCATATGCCGGAGATAGTGGGTTCAAACCCAGCCCCAGTCAAAAAAAAAAAAAAAAAACTGCAAAAAACCCCCAAACAAAAACAAAACTGCAAATAAAACCAAACAAACAAAAAACAACTGCAAAAACAAACAAACAAACAAACAAACAAAAAACCAGAAGATATTTTTCCTGAAAGTTTGGGTCAAAACATAGGTGCACATTATACATAGAATTGCATGTAGCAAAATATGGTAACTTCATTAAGGTTTGGGAAATGATGTTTTTAGAATTCTACAATTTTTGTACATTTATTAACTTTAATGTTTTATGTATTAGAGAAATTCCTCATCAGGTGTGGGTTTTTGTTACCTAAAAAGGCTGGATAAATGCTCAATCTTTTCCTTTTAATTACCAATCTTCAAAGTAAAATTAGTTTGAAGAACTATTGCTGATAGTGACATGAGGTTTTTCTGCCTTTCTCCTTTTTAAAATTATTGCCATTAACTCTTCGATTTCATTGATTCATAGCATTTATATCCATGACAATCATTGTTGCTAGGTAATTTTTCAGGTTCCTTAACTATCTCATTATTTTAAAGGACTCTCTCCTACAGCTCTTCACTCTCCAAACCTCCACTGCTTCCACACTCACGTTCCTTTCAGATGACGGCTTCTTTTTTATTTCACTTTTTTGTAACCCCTGGAAGTAATGGAAGTCCTTTCATCCTGGTTCCTGATCCTTTTGACATACCCCCATTATTTTATCAACAGCTTCTTGATTTTTGCTATAAAATATCCTAGGTCTTTTTTTTTTTATATCATATGAATACCAGTTTGTTCCAGCAGCATTTGTTGAAAAGACTATCCTGTCTCCACTAAGTTGTTTTTTATTTTTGTCCATATTGTGCGGCTCTATTTCTGGACATTCCATTATTTCCTATTGATCTATTTGTGTATCTTTATTCCAGTAACATACTGCCTTGCTTACTGTAGCTTCATACAATAATATTGAAATCAGAAAAAAAAAGTATCCTAGGCTTACTTTGTAAAAGCTTGTCCAAGACCTTGAATTAGGCAATTTAAAAAGGGTTCCTGGATATTTTTAGTGGGGAATGATATTGGAGACAACAGATTTTATGTTAGGTCTGAATACTTTAAATATTAATTATAAATTGAACACTAAACTGATTTCTTTAAAAATATGCTGTACATAGAAGAAATGAGGTGCTGGTACATGCTGTAATATGAATTAAACTTAATGTTATGGTACGTGAAAGAAACCAGTTGCAGAAGGCTTCAGAGAAAAGGGAGAGTGACTTGAATGGGTAAGGATTTCTTTCTGGGTGACGAAAATTTTTTGAGCTTAGATAGTGGTTATTGTTGCACAACTCAGGAATATACTAAAAGCCATTGAATTGTATACTTTATGTGAGTGAATTATATTTCAATAAATCCGTTATATAAGAAATAAAGACTGAAAGTTTGGTTTTTAAAAAATAAAATGTTTTCTGAACTTAATTTCAGCCTTTTTCTCAGCAATTCAGAATTGAAACTATAAATATTAGTTATTTGTACTTTGTTTTAGATCTCCTTTTGGGTAGTTTGTCCCTATGCTTAATGGATTAAAAGAGGTTTTCCATTTTCTCTTCTACTAATACTTTTAGACACCTTTTCTCCTTACTAGTTTGCCTACTGCTATAGCTACCTTATTGTTATTCTGTTAGGGGCTGGGTGCAATTGTGGTATAAATGTAGAAAATGTATATAAAATAGGAATTCATTGGCTCCACGAGAAGGGTAATTAATTCTACCCCAAATAAAATATATTGCTTTAAAAAATATTAAGGAAGGTTGCCAACACCTATTCTATTTGTTAATTTTTAGCTGTGTTCAAGCAAAGGATGCTGTAGTGTGATCTTGACAAAAACTTTGTGAGCGAATACATTACATTGGGGTAGGTGTCCAATATTTTGGCTTCTTTGAGCCACATTGGAAGAAGGGTTGCCTTGGGCCACACATTAAATTCACGAATACTAACAAAAGCTGATGAGCAAAAGTAAAAAATAAGAAAGTTTCATACATAATTTTCATGTTATCTGCCACCTCTCATAAGCAAAAAAATGTCCTCACCTAATAATCCTAATTATGCAGCAGTCATTCAGAGAGTCTCTTAAAATTGTTGAGCAGTTTCCAAGTTTGTGATCAGTCAGATAGAAAATGTACATATCTAGGTAATAAATTTTCTTTGGTTTTTTGATTTTTTTATTATAAAAGTAAAAAAAAAGTGGGCAATATAAAATTAGTGGGATATTTGACATTGTATTTGAGAAACTAATGCATCGATATGTCATCCTATGGAAGTAGTTGCAATTTGCAGTGAGTTATCAAGGTGCTTATCAGATATTTTGGTTCTAATTTGACTCTTAATGTGCTTCATTCTTGAAAATGATTGCTCCCAAATGTGTAGGCTGCAAAAAAGTGATGACATGAATAGGCGTGACTGTGAAGCAAAGGAATATCTGTCTCTGGGAAGATAAGACCTCTGAAAATCCAGTAAAGAGAAATAATCAAATTTTTCTTTAAGTTGAATTTCAGATTGGAGCTCTATGCATTCTATTTGAAAACTGGCAGGTAACATATTTATGTCAAATGAAAATGGAGTCACAAATGCACCAAAATATTGATTGTTTTCTTGGAAATCTTGAAATCTGTTTTCAAAGTCTTGTATCAAATTGAAAAGCAAGGCTGCATATTTTTGGCTATTCATAGGATTGTGTTTAGCCAACCTGTCAAAATATATAAAATTGTTTGCCTTAATTTGAGCTTACCATAATTTTAGTTTCATTTGGAATGCTGTTATCATTTGAAACATTGAATTGATAAATTGCTTTTCACCTTGAGGAGTTATGTTTAACTCATTTAAATGAGCAGTTCAATCCACTAAAAATGCCTAATCTGTAAATCAGTTTTCCTCATCAAGTTCTGGCACAAATTTGGGTTTTGATACTATAAATGACTTAATAACACGTCACAAATCATAAAATCTTTTCAACATTTGGCCTCAACTTAGCCGTCTTGCTTTTGAAAAGTAAGTGATGGTTCCATAGTTGGCATCAATACTTTTAAGGAATTCTTGGAATTGGCCAGGATTCAATCCTTTGGCCCCTATGAAATTACATCTTGATGAGGATTTGCATGATATTATTTATTTTTAAATCTTTTTTGCATAAATTTTCTTGATGTACTATGCAATGACATCTCATATGTGATTTTTAGGAGGCAATTGCATCCTCCTCTTTTAACTTTACAAGTCTCTCTCTTTTACCTATCATCACTGGGACACCATCAGTAACTATACCAGATATGTTGACAATGGACAAAGAAAATCACTTGAACATATTTTTCACTGCTTCATGTAAATATCTTCATTTGATTGTGTGCAGTTGTGTCTTTTTTTTTTTTTTTTTGCAGTTTTGGCTGGGGCCGGGTTTGAACCCACTACCTCCGGTATATGGGTCAGTGCCCTACTCCTTTGAGCCACAGGTGCTGCCAGTTGTGTCTTTTAAAGAAGCCATTTCTCCAGTGACATGAGAGGTATTTTTCATCAATACTAATAAAAATGGCAAGTTGAGCCATACCTGTAGAAATAGTGCTGTCCTCCATTGCCAAAGCATAAAATTTAAAATTAGCGGCTTTACTCTCCAAACTTCTTTTAATAGACTTTCCAATTTCTTCAATTTGCCTAGTGATACACACTTATTTTAGAAATATCTCCTTTTTTTCAGGGAAAATCTGCTATGATTTCCATATATCACTTTATAAACTCACTATCAGTAAATTTTTCTTTTAATTTTGGATTCATATAAGGGTATATACAGTTAGGTTCTACTGTTTGCATTTGATAGGAAAAGTCTGAGTTGTATTTAAATCCTTCACCCAGGAGGAGTGCCATAAACCCCTACATTGTACCTGTTAGGTGGGAACTTACTAAGCTCCTCCCCTACTTCCCCCCTCCCACTTCTTGAATTTAGTTGTGTTTTATAGTGGTTTTTATTATTTATTTATTTATTTATTTTTGCTATTCAATATGCTACCACATAAATAGCTTTTAGGATGGAATCCATCTGAGTTGTAATTTTTAAAAAAAATTTTTGTTGAGTAGACAGACATTTTTTCAGTTTCACTATTTTGTCCTTATGACACAACCTCTCATATGTATCACATTTGGCAACATGTTTTTGCATAGATTGCTTTTTCAAAGTATAGTCTTTGAAATCCTGCACAAATTCCCTACAAATTAAGCAGCCTTACTATTTGCTTCAACAAAAAAGTAGTCATCTGTCCACATTTTACTGAATAATCCTCCTTCATCTGTAATTTTTCTTTTGGGGGCATTATGTTTTGTTTTTTTTTTTTTTTGAGACATTGTAGAAGCCATGCTGGAATTAAAAAAAGTAATAATACTTTAATATTTAATTCTATTATGAAAATTAATTGATAAGAAAATAGAAAGCAAGGTTTGGAGCCTCCCATATCTTGGCTGCCAATGCAGAGGAAGGTGGAGGGCCAATTGCACAGCATGGCAGGTAATAGATATGGTGACACTGGAGTGTGGAAGTAGCCTTAGTAGTCAGATCAGAATGTTGACCTGACCTCTAAGTAACATAAAACACCTAACGCTGCAAAGGTGGGTTGAAATATTTTTGATAACCACTGCCTTAACAGTAACCATGGGCACATGTAACATGTCTTGTGGTGTCAATTCAACAGTCTGTGCTTGGAAGGGAACACACTGGAAGCCATACGCTGCTGTAAGACTGAAGCCACACGTGTGTACAAATATTGAGAGCACCAAAAAATTACAACAATACTTATAATGTTTTAAGTAAGCTTAAGATTTTGTGTTAAGCTGCATTTATAGCCATCCCGGGTCAAATGCTGCCTTCAGGCTGCAGGTTGGACACCCTTGCATTATGAGAAGCCTCTTCAAACCTTTCCAGTGAAGAACTCCTGCTGGTAGAGGTAACGAATGTAAACCTACCAGGGCTTAGGCTCGGAGAGGTGAGAGCTGCCCAGAACTCCCCAGAGGTAGGACATCTCATTGAATTTCATGTTCATACTAACATTAATATAGCTTTTGCATTTTAATCATTCGTTCAGTAAATATGTATTGCCAGTGATTATTCTAGGTACTAGGAATAACCATGGTACAAAGCTACCCTAATATTACCTTTTATGAAGCTGTATATTCTATTCAGGAAAGATATAATAAACAAATAAATAGGTATTAGATGCGGAGGAGTACAATGGAAAATAAAATAAGAAGGGATGAAAGGGAGAAAGATGCTTCAATGAGGAAGAGTGTTGCAATTTAAACTCACTGAAAAGACAGTAGTTAGAGAGCTGAAGGAGGGGAGAGAGCAAGAGATCTTAGCATCTGGGGAGTAAGATTCCAATGAGTGCAAACAGTGTGTGCAAAGACATGGGGCCAGGATGTGACTGGGGTGTCCAGGGAATAGCAAGAAGCTGTGGCTTCTAATGGCTGGAGCAGCAGTCAAGAGGGAGAATAATTGTGGTTCAGCTCAGAGAGGATCCTGCATTGGCCTGGCAGGATCATTGTATTTTTCTCTGAGTAAGCTCCTTGGCGGTTTGGACCAGAAGACACCCTTATTTGACTGGTGACTGTTAAGAAGAAACAGATAGTAGGGGGTAAGGAAGAAATGTAAAACAGTTAGGTTGTTGTTGCATTAATGTGAAATGGTGATGGCTTGGATGAGATTAGAACATTTTCTGAATGCATGCTGAAGAGTGAAGAGGATTTGCTGATGGATGGAGATATATGATAGGAGAGAAAGAGAAAAGGTAAGGATGATGTAAGTTTTTTAACTTGAGCAACTGTACAAATGGAAGTGCTACTTATCATGATGAGGAATTCTAAGGGAGAAATAGATTTGTAGGGGAGAAAAGAAGGGTTAAATTTTTGATGACTTGAGTCCATGTCTATTAGGTATCCTGATGGAGATGTCAAGGAGTCAATAGCGTTCTTCGAGGAAGGGAGTATAGATGTAAAAGAGAAATTGTGTGACAACTGAGCCCATGGCACACTACTTTCTTTATAAGTGGGGAAGAATTTAGACAGAGATGCAGATAATTGGGTAGATGTCATGGTGGGAGCGTAGGAAATCTTCTGAGTGTTCATATTATTCTAGTGAAACAGGAATCAGGACCATCATCTAAGAAAGAGAATGCAGGTAGATGCATAGGTTTCAGGAGAGATGAAGGAAAGAGTCCTTCAGAAGAACCAGAAAGTGAAGGGACCAGAGTGGCAGAGACAAAGAACCCTTTGGGAATTAGTGAACTCCAGGTTTTAAATCAACACGGGGCCAGTCAGTGTGATTGTGTCATTTATTCCAGCAATGTTCATTTGTGTGAGTGAAAGCACATATGGGGTGGAAAATTGGATTCACCAGTATTAGGATTTTGACAGGTGAGAACAACGAAGGGAAGGGAGGAGAAAAATAGTTGAGGGAATGCAAGGGAGTGATTATAATAAAGAACCAGGGAACTGAAGCTGAGTTAAGAGGAATTAGATGCCAAAGTAGTAACACTTGATAAAAACAAGGTTATAAAAAGATGATTGCATGAAAATTTACTGTAGAAAGAAAGATGGGCTATATTTACTTCTATATCTTTGGGTATCCCAGGGGTTATAAATACTCTGTGTTTAAAGAGTATGGCTTCATACTTTTAGTGAAAGTATGATTTAGGGTTACTTAATTGTACATAATTTAACTTAATAAGTACCAAAGCATCATGGAGGCTCGTAATAATATTTCAGCTTCACACTTCCTTTCTGCAGTACTGAAATCCAAAAGCACTAGAAACTAGAAGTTGTTTTTCTAATTTATTTGGTAGCAGAAACTGACCTTAGCTGAACTCAAGCAGTAGCAAACTGTTTATAATGTTTATTTATTTGACATACTATGAATAATCCCACATTTCTCTTTTGAAATATTAGTATGTTTGATTAAAGGGAACTGCTGGAAGACTCTGGCTAGGATGTTACATAATGTAAAGTATGTGCAGCCTATTAATGTTCTAAATTCTGAAAAATCCTCAATTTCAGAACATGTTTCATCATAGGGGTTTTGGATCAGGACTGCAGCTTGTACAAGCATTCTACTTGAAAGAAAGTAGATGTTTGGATATTTACATAATATGCTCAAGGCCATGAGCTGTAACCAGTAGAGCCAGGTTTGAACCTGTTCTGTGTGAGTTCAGAAAACATTGAAATTGACCATGATACCCACAATGGCCAGTTGCCTACATTGGATACAGAGCTGTTCTCATAGCCACTTAACTCATTGTACAACAAGGGGACTCAATGTGGAGGGACGAGAAACTCTATGAGAACTCATAATCTCATTATGAACACACTCAGAGAATTGAAATACACATTAGCGTAAGGAGTATCTGTCTGTCTGTCTGTTTTAACCAGGAAGATGAGTCAGATTTGGAATGGAAATAACTTTTTATATGAGTCAAGAAACTCAGAAGCAAATTCTCTGCTGTTAAGTAGCTGATATGTTCAGCCAGCACCTACCATCACTAAAATTATCCAGTAGACTGGCTACACACACAGAATGTATGAGTTTTCTACCAAAGAAATCTATTTTTGAAATCCATTCTTTCTGTACAACAGGTACTGCTGATAATAGCTAACATTGATTGAATGTTCACAATTTCCCAAGCACAGCGGTGAGCACTTCATATGCATTATTTTATTTAGTGTTTAAAACAACCTTATGAGGTAGGCAATATTTATTATCCTTTTTTGGTAGATGAGGAAATCAAAGATTACAGAGGTTTAGCAAATTCTCACATAACTTGTAAATGGAAAAGACAGACTTCCAGTCTGCGCTGCCAGATTTGAAAACAGTGGTTTATAACCATTTAGCACCCTGCTTTTAGCAAGTAAACAATGGTAGCAGTAATAATAACTACTATTTTTTGTAAGCCTGTTATACACAGTCTCTCATTTTGCTCCCACAAAGATCCTGGAAGTTTACTAGCTGGGAGAACTAAGATTCAGATATTTGCATCATTTTTTTCTGTGGCTCTACAGCTACTTCCTGACCTTTCTGTTACCAAGCCAGGCATTACAGTCTCAGAAGAAAGATATTTCTGTGCATGCTTTATCATCCTTTCACATTGTAGGAGAGCAATTTTAGTTTTGGGGGTATAGTTTTTATAATAAGATCAGGGTCAGAAGCAGTGATAATTGACTACTTACCCTTTTAGCCTACAGTTTTGTCATTCTCCAAGGTTTCCTTACTGACATACCCACCCATCTCCCTTTCCCCCTTTCTCCTCTTCTTTCTTTGGAGGACACTTCATGGTGAATGAGAACAACCACAATGACCTTGACTGAATGGTCTGTTGTGCTCTTGGAAGGCATTTGACAGTAGCAAGGGCAGGTTTGTCCTGTAGATATTTAGCTCTGAAGAAGCTCAAGCCACCTCCAATCGAGTGAAAGACTTGATGGGTTTGCTTTTCTTCCCCCTTTATGGAAATTGTAAGAGGAATAGAATAGTGTTGGGGGGGGGAATTGGTGTAGACTCAGGGAAAGAAGGACTTCTAATGTCCTTCTGAAATGGGTCATCCAAAGGCTGAAGAGCTGACTCACTAGGTAAAGCTGGGTAGTGCTTGTTACAATCCCTTGGCCCCAAGCAGGTGAGAAACACAAATGGTAAGATTACCTTCCTGATCATGGGATGTTGTCACCTGTCTTTCCTCACATGATGGGCACAACTAAAGGGTTGCATATTGGGGTGAAAATGAAGATAGTTCTTCAGTCTCTTTCTCTGAATTAATAGCATACATAGGAATTCAGCAAAAATGTATGTAAATACAGAGGGTAGCTTCCTTTGGTGGAGGGATATTTGAGTAAAAATAGGGGAAAGAATGGACATAGGTCAGTAGGGAACCCAAGATGAATTGGGCATTAGCCTGCAAGAAGCTTAGGTCTATCTGTTTAGAAGGGGGACCAGTTCAACTTGTGAATTTGCAAGTGACAATTGGATGTTGGAAAAACTGACACACAAATATAATATCACATTATATAACTCAAGGCCATTCAGGAACAACAGTAACTTTCTCAGTGTGGTTCTATTTGACGCTACCTGGATTTAGGTCAACTTTTACAGGTTAAGAGGATAATCTCTATAAACCTACACTTACTTCAGATACCAGCTATAGGTTCTAGGGTTCCCAGGCCATCTGGAGTTCTGACCAATTGGCTACAGATTTAGGGATTTCCACTACCTTTTCAGGGATATGTGTGTATATATATGCATATACATATATATATGTGTGTGTGTGTGTGTATATATATATATATTATTACAGTTGCAGTTTTATTATTTACAGTTTTATTGTAAATAATACCAATTAGGGCCAGTCAAAAGTGTGAGGTCTGGTAGAGTCCCAAATGCCTAGTTTTCTTGTGTTCAGAGTGTATATCACCAACCCAGAAGCTCACTCCAGCTTTTGGTGTCCAGAGTTTTTTTTTAATAATTTATTTTTTATTTCAGAGTATTACAAGGGTGAACACCTTTTGTGTGTCCATATAGGCATGAATGATCGACTCATTGGATACGTGATTAAAATCCATTTCCAGGCCCTCTCCTCTCTAGGAGATAGGGCTGGATCCAATCCTCTAGGCACGTGATTGGTCTTTCCAGCATGGCTCTCTTGGGCCTGAAACTATCTCATAGAGGCCCACCATGAGTCATTTCATCAGCATAATCTCAGGCACCTTTCTTGGGGCCATTATGAATAACAAAGGCATTCCTCTCAGTGGGGAATTCTCAGGGTAGAGACTTCATCCCAGGAACCAGTGACAAAAAGCACAAATTCTTTATTGTACAACACTCAGCTGACACATTACAGATCAGGGTACCAAGAAATATGCTTTCTTCTTTGGTCCCTCAAAAATGTGCCCTCTTCTTCCCCAGACCCTGGTCCCAGCCACTTCCCACTTACCTTCTTGGTGACAGAAGAATTGCTCTAGCTGCTCCCATCTGGGCACAACTGCAGGGAGACACATGGGGATGCCCACTCCCTTCCTGGTGCGAGGCCTGTTGCTGTTGATCCTCCCTCTGGGTCCATACTGTTGAAGCCGGCCACCCTGTGCCAGGGGCATGCTGGGGACTAGCGGTAGCCTCTCTGCCTTTTGTTCTGCACGGGATGGCTTTTTTCTCTCATCACCCCTCCTGGTTTATTTAGTCAGGGGTTAGGGGGAGGAAGGAAATGCAATAAGCTCCCACCATCTCCTGATTCCCTATTGGAAGTTGATCTGTCTTCTAATTTTTAACAAACTGAAGTTTGAAAGTAATTGTTGAGGTCCTTGACCCCGTTTTATGTTCCATTTAAGACTCCTTCTGCATCTCGTCCCTTGTGGAAATGGTCAGGAGAAAGTTCTTTATAGAGGTTTGGAGTTATTACATAGTGTGTAAGGCCTCTATTCTTGACTGACACTGAAATGTCAGGTGTGGCTGGGAGGTTCAGGGCTCTGTCTCCTCAAAAAAGCTAATCAAGTTTGGCCTATTATAACTACTTCAGTTCTAAGGATCTTAAGACAAACCCCATTTTCATGAGCCTAACTTTGGCTTTTATTGATAAGGGAAAGGAAGAATGACTGTACATATGGAAAATCCTTTCAAAATCTAAGCCAGTTAATGCTTTGTTCATTTTTCCTTTCATTGCCCCCAAGGCATTTTATCATAAATGGTATTCTAGTATCTTTCTTAAGTAATTAAGTAAAATCTCTCATCAAAAATTATTGTGAGGCTGGATGTAGTGACTTATGCCTGCTATCCCAGCACTTTGGGAGGCCAAGTTGGGAAGATCACTTGAGGCCAGGAGTTCAGGACCAGCCTAGGCAACATGGTGAGATCCCATCTTTGAAAAAAAATAGCCAAGCATGGTATTGCTCACCTGTAGTCTTAGTTACTTGGGAGGCTAAGGCAGAGGATTTTTGAGTCTCAGAGTGGAGATTGCAGTGAGCTATTATCTTTTTTTTTTTTTAAATTTTATTCAAATTAATATGTGAGCACAATACTTAGATTACATTGTTCTCACTTCCAGGGTAAAGTTCCATTTGAACAGCCCTTCTCCCAGAGGGAGTGTTATATACTCTCACAATGTGCACATTAGGTGAGGTCCCTGCAGTGAGCTATTATCATGTCATTGCACTCCAACTCGGATGGAGCCTCCCACCAGCCACTTCTCACAAAAACAAAGTATTGTGAGAAGCTTCAGGACTTCTTATCATTGAAACCGAGGTGGTATCTGCATTCAGGGTCTCTTTGTAGCATATCGTATTGTCTTTTTAGTCCACATTACAGGTTACACTTTTCTATGTAGAGGAAGATACAAAATCAAACTTTCAGTAGTTCTGCTAAGCTATAATGGGATCTAGATATTCTGATATTTGGAAGAAAACTTTTTCTTTTAATTTTTTGGAAGAAAACTTTTAACCTAAAGTCCTGTTGAATTCCCAAGAATCAGACATTTTGAGATGGGGCAGTCAATCTTCCCTGCAGGACTGTCTTTGGGGTGGTGGGACAGTCTCACTCTTGACTAGGGGACCTGTTTGGTTGGACAACTTGTCCTTGCAGAACTGAGATGTTCTGTCTTGTCAGGCACATAAACAGGGGTGTTCATGCCAATGCTTTCTACCTACTAATTAAAATGTGTAAATGAAGGGAAAGAAAAAAACACTAAAAAGGAATATAGTCTTTAACTGGAAAAAAGAGAGTAAAGGCCTATAATTTTGTTTTTATTAGTAGTAGCACTAGGAGTATGAGTCACTGTAGGTATTTTAAAATTTATAGTCACTGGTTGCTGAAGGTTCATCTGTGGTCACAAGCCTAGAACTCTCAGAAAAAAAAATTATAGATGGACAGAACCCAAAGCTAAGAGAAACCATCTGGAAAACCCATCATTGAAAGGTCACAGGCATTGAAAATAGGCTCTTTAATACTTGTTCCGTATGTTAAGGCAAGCATAATATATCTGAGGGAAAGAGACCAAGTACATCTAGGAAAAAGCAGAGTTAGGCAATCCATCAGCCAAGTCAGCCTTCTGGAAAATAATAGACCACACATCAGGTCAAAGTTATGTCTTCTAACGTCAAAGGCAGCTTGAGACCAACCAAGGATGACTATAATGCAAGTATGTAATGCTGAGTGATGCCGGATTGATGCCTAGAAAAGTGATTATCCTCTTTTACTAGGCAAAAATCCAAAAATAACTGCTACTAATGAAGAGAAGGGGAATTCGGTTAAGGGGGAAATAACATGTAACTGAGTTTATAATTCCTTGATTTGTGTAAACCACTTTATAACAATGTCTGTTTAACAGGTTTTAACTGTATTTAGAAATGAAAATAAAATCATAAACTTTTTTCAAGTAAAAATTAACATATACTCCTTTTGAAAATTCAGAAAATGTAGAAAAGTATAAAGAAAAAGACCAAAATCACCTTTAATATCACTTCTAAGAATAATACTATTAACAAAATATTTATATGTTAAAATAACTTTAAAACAAGAATAGAGTTATATTTTCACATGCTCCTTTTTAGTTTATTGTTTTTACTTATCCCTTGAGTTTTCTGTAGGCTAACAAATGTAGCCAACCAGCATTATTTTAATGTCTCTGTTTTATCCCATGATATCTCTATCTCTTAATGATTTTTAACAAATGCTGTTCTTAAAATGATCAATCTCTGTAATTCTAATTGCCTTCTTCTTGGCTTCTACCATTTACCCACAGACACATGTAGCTGGAAATCAAGCCTACTTGTTGCTTAAAGCCAATGGAGATATTTACAGTCCTTTCTTTTGCCAGCTACATAGCTTGAAAGGTGATATTGTCTTACTGCTAAAATATAGATGACAATGGCTGATTTGTTAGACATTGCCATGAACAACATTCTGTAAATGAGAAAAGGCAAGACACCATGGAATTATATTTAAAAAGAATAAAATACTGAACTTGTATATGTTCCTGAAAGGTATCCTTGAATATATATAGAGAGAATAGTCTGAAAAAATGTTTATAAAAGCACTAAAATGTAGGGAAAGCAAAATTTAACGTAAAAGGAATTTTTTACAAGTAAGGATTGGTTAAAAATAAATAAAAAAGAGGAGAGCCACTCCCCAGGCAATTGAAGCAGTATCAAAAATACACTACTGGGACCTGATCAAACTAAAAAGCTTCTGTACTGCTAATAACACAGTAAGTATAGCAAGCAGACAGCCCTCAGAATGGGAGAAAATATTTGCAGGTTATGACTCCGACAAAGGTTTAATAACCAGAATACATAGAGAACTCAAACGTATTAAACATAGGACAAGCGATCCTGTCTCAGGGTGGGCAAAGGACTTGAAGAGAAACTTCTCTAAAGAATACAGGAGCAAAGCCTACAGACACATGAAAAAATGCTCACCATCCTTAATCATCAGAGAAATGCAAATCAAAACTACCTTGACATATCATCTAACTCCAGATTAGTCCCCAAAACAAAATCCCAAAACCAGAGATGCTGGCGTCCATGCGAAGAAAAGGGAACACTTCTACATTGCTGGTGGGAATGCAAACTAATACGTTCCTTTTGGAAGATTGTTTGGAGAATGCTTAGAGATCTAAAAATGGACTTGCCATTCAATTCTATAATTCCTTTATTAGGTATATATCCAGAAGACCAAAATCACATCATAACAAAAATATCTGTACCAGAATGTTTATTGCAGCCCAATTCATAATTGCTAAGTTGTGGAAGAAGCCCAAGTGCCCATCGACCCACGAATGGATTAATAAATTGTGGTACATGTATACTGTGGAATACTATGCAGCCTTAAAGAAAGATGGAGACTTTACCTCTTTCATGTTTACATGGATGGAGCTGGAACTTATTCTTCTTAGCAAAGTATCTCAAGAATGGAAGAAAAGGTATCTAATGTACTCAGCCCTACCATGAAGCTAATTTATAGCTTTCATATGAAGGCTAAAACCCAATTGTAGCACAAGAATATGGGGAAAAGGGCAAGGGAGGGGAGAGGAGAGGAGAGGATGGATGGAAGGAGGGCAATTGGTGGGATCACACCTACGGTGCATCTTTGAAGGGTACTGGTGAAACTTACTAAATGCAGGATACAAATGTCTTCATATAATGATTAAGAAAATGCTATGAAGGCTATGTTAAACAGTTTGATGAAAATATTTCAGATA
>CAUYON010060987.1:0-24733 GCA_963573935.1 Arctocebus calabarensis
ACACCTGGACTCATCCTTACTCCACCCTTCCCTTATCCCACTCCCCTTATCCCATTCTCCCCTCCCAACTTCATTTCGGTACACTATAAGAATACCTCAGTCCCACCCCTCGGGGCCATTCAGATTGATCTGCTATTTTGAAGAAGCTGAAGGCCCGAGCTTAGGCTTGTAATAAACTTCACCCTTTGTTATTGCATCTGGGCGCCTGGTGTGAGTTTCTTCTGTGAGGACTCCGAAATTCGGGCACAACACAGTTCACCTACTAGTTATTATATATTTAAAATACATATTAAATTCCAGACATACAAAGTTTTCTCATTATCTTTTTTATATTAATTTTTAGCATAAATGCATCAAGGTCAGAAAACGTGCTATGTATTGTTTCAAATCTTTGAAATTTGTTTAGACTTTTTATGGTACAATATATATTCAGTTTTCAAAAACTCTTCATGTGTATACTAGCCTTTCAGCAGGGTATTCTATTGTTATTAGGTGGAGTATTCTTCATTTTTTCACTAGGTCGAGGTTGTTAATGTGTTGTCTACATCTTCTGTACTCAGTTTTAGTAATTGTTTATAACTGCAGTTATTATCAGAAGAATGTTAAAATCTCCCCCAATTTAATCATAGATCTTCTCTATTTGAGGTTCTATAATTTTGTACTTTATACATCTTAAGGTTATAATATTAAATGTATATTCTGCTGGTGAATTAAAATTTTTTGTCATTATCATTATGAGGTGTGGAGATGTGGAGGCTCCTATAAAGGTGGGAGTCTTGCCCTCTCTTTTTTTGAGACAGAGTTTCATTTTATCATCCTTGGTAGAGTGCTATAGAGTCAGTCATAGCTCACAGCAAGCTCAAACTCTTGGGCTTAAGCAATTCTCTTGCCTCAGCCTCTCGAGTAGCTGGGAGACAAGGCCTGACAATTTTTTAAGAGACGGAGTCTTACTCTTCCTCAGGCTGGTCTCAAACTCTTGAGCTCAAACAATGTACTCACCTTTGCCTCCCGTGTGAAAGGACTACAGGCATGAGCCACCATGTCAGGTCAGTCTTACCTTCTTTGTGAATTCAATTGTAAGTGTAAAATATAAACGTTTAGGTAATTATAATATTTAATAGGTAAATAGAAGTCATTTGACATGACTTGTCATTATGACACGACTCTCTTTATAGTATGTTTCTTCAAAATCTTTGTGATTATAGCTACAGCAGCTTTCTTTGTTGTTTTTATGATGAACTTCCTTAAAATCCTTTTTTCCCAGGCTTTTCTGGAGCCTTTGTTTTAGATGTCTTCTTATAAACAACATGCATAATATTTGGTTTTTTAGTTAATTGATATGATAGTTTTTAATTTTTTAATGGAAGCATTTCTTTAAACTGTATACATTTGTTTTATTTGGATTTATATCTACATCTTATTCTGGGTTTTTTGGTTTTTTCTGTTCTATATCTTCACTTCTTTTAAATTCTATTAATTATCTTATATTTCATTAATTTCTTTCAACAATCTTGAACATTGCATTTTATTTTAATTATTCTTTTAGTATTTACCAGAGGGGCACTGATCAATTTATAGAGTTAATTAATAGGCATTGGGCACAATTGGCTCAGACTTGTAATCCTGACACTCTGGGAGGCCAAGGTGGGAGGATCTCTTGAGCTCAGGAGTTTGAGACCAACCAGAGCGAGACTCTGTCTATACTAAAAAAAAAGAAAAGAAAGAAAGAAACATAGTCAGACTTGGTGGTGTGTTCTTATAGTCCCAGCTACTCAGGAGACTGAGGCAGGAAGATCACTTGAGCCCAGTAGTTTGAGGCTGCTGTAAGCTAGGCTCATGCCATGTCACTTAAGCTTGGGCAACAGAGTGAGGCTCTGCTTCAAAAATAAATAAATAAATAAATAAATAAATATTATGGAAAAAAAATTAATTAATACCTTGTCCCTTTATTAGGTAATAATATAAGGCCCTTTAAAATAATTGGCCTCATTCTGGTTTATACCCTATATATTCTAATTCTCATCTTTTTTTGTTTTCTTTTTTAGAAATCCAAAATACATTATTTTTGTCATTTTATAAGCCAGTATTTATTTACCCATGTATTTACAACTTTCTAAGTTTTTTATTCCTCCTCACATCTCAAACCTTCCATTTGGAGTCATTTTTCTTTTATCTCAGATGTATCTTTTAAAATTCTCTACATTAAAGGACTACTGATGGCAGACTCTCACAAGTTCTGTCTGAAAAGATTGTTTTTATTTATACTGGGTATAGAATTCTAGGTTTGGTTAATTTCTCTGAGCATATTGGAGATAAAATTACACTCAGCTATCTTTCCCGCTATTAACTTTTTTAAGGATAATTGTTTTTTCTTTTTGTCTAATTTTAAATCTTCTTTTTCTCTCATGTGTTGTCCAGTTTTTCAATGATTAATCTAAGTATGAGTTTTTTTAATGTTTATTTCTCTTGGATTTATAAGGCTCCTTCAGTTTGATATTTCATCAGCTTTGAACATTTTTCATTTGTTCCTTTTTTTTTTTTTTGAGACAGAGCCTCAAGCTGTCGCCCTGGGTAGAGTGCTATGGCATCACAGCTCACAGCAACCTCCAACTCCTGGACTCAAGCCATTCTCCTGCCTCTGCCTCCCAAGTAGCTGGGACTACAGGCACCCACCACAATGCTTGTCTATTTTTTGGTTGCAGCTATCATTGTTGTTTGGGGGGCCCGGGCTGGATTCAAACCTGCCAGCTCATGTGTATGTGGCTGGCGCCTTAGCCGCTTGAGCCACAGGTGCCAAGCCTTATTTGTTACTTTTTAAAATGTTGCTTCACTTCATTCTCTTTTCTCATTTTAGAAATACATTTGAACATGTGTCAGATATTTTTACTGCATTCTTCATGTCTTTCTTGTCCTTTGTATTTTCCATCTTTTTGGGTCTCTGTACTTTGTTTTATGGAATTTCTTTTCTTTCTTTCTTTTTCTTTGAGATAGTCTCACTCTGTTGCCCTGGGTAGTGCTGTGGCATTATCGTAGTTCACAGCAATCTCAAACTCTTGGCCTCACAAGATCCTCCTGCCTCAGCCTTCCAAGTAGGTTGAACTACAGGGACCGAGTGATGTACAGCTAGGTTTTTTTTCTATTTTTAGTAGAGACAGGGTCTTGCTCTTGCTCAGGCTGGTCTCAAACTCCTGAGCTCAAGCAATCCACCTGCCTCAGCCACCTAAACTGGTAGTGATTACACTTGTGAGCCACCACGCCCAGCCTATAATTTCTTTATATTAACTTTCTATTTCACAAATTTGCTTTTTAATTATATCAGTTAAGTTTTTAATTTCAATTATATTTTTATATAGAGAGGTTTTCTTTGGTTCTTTTTCTAATATTTCTTATTCCTTAGACAATTTTTATGGCATTTTGCTGCCTTGTTTGTTTTTATTTTTTTATTTTAAATGTAATAATTAAATTATATTGGCTCTTTCTTCAAAATGTATTCAAGCACATGTCTCGTGCCTCCACATTAACTACCTTGGTCAAAGTCAGCTTCCTTTAGATTCCCTGTTTCTCCTCTTCAGCCCATTATGATCCTCAATAGTCCAAGAAAGATCAGTCCTTTAGTGGCCCTTTAGTGGCAGAGAAAAAGGCAAAGCCCTTACCATAGTTTGTAAGATGTTAGGTAAACTGGAACATGATCACTTTCTAACCGAATCTCTTACCACTCTGCCTTTCACTTTCTCCTGCAGCCATACTTGTTTCTTAAGTATTCTTTTTAAAGTGCTATGCATATTCTTCATCTAGATTGCACATTTTCTGTTCCCTTCTTCATAGAATGTTTTTCTACCACCATGGCTTGCTTCCCTACTTTCTTTCAGATCTCTGCATAAATGTTCCATTATCACTGGGAATTTTCCTGACTATCACATATAAAATAGCGGTCTCCATTTCTTTATTCCCTAAGATCCCTATACTTCCTTTAACCTGCTATTATTTACTCATTAACATCTGAGCAATTTACCTTTTTGTACTCTTCTGTCTTTACTCCCTTCCCCATTAGAATATAAGTTGCAAACATTAGGATTTTTGACTTTTTAAAAAATGTCACAGCTGTGTTTCTAACATCTACTATAGTTCCTGGTATATAATAGGTCATCAGTAAATATTTGTTGAATAAATGATGATGTAACATTGTTCACGGGACTGCCATTGTAGATACTGGAGAAAAGTCACAGATCTAATTACATTGTAATACTGTGATGTACCTTCTATGGCCTTGATTTTCTTTTTTTTAAACATTATCAGGTTAGACCAGGTGCGGTGGCTCATGCCTGTCATCCCAGCACTTTGGAGATGGAGGTGGGTGGATTGTTTGAGCTCAAGGAGTTCAAGACCAGCCTGAGCCAGAGCGAGACTCTGTCTCTAAAAAACAGCCAGGCACTCTGGCAGGTGCCTGTACTCCCAGCTACTTGGGAGGCTGAGACAAGAGAATTGCTTAAGCCCAAGAATTTGAGGTTGCTGTGAGCTGTGATGCACAGTACTCTACCAAGGGTGTGACAAAGTAAGACTCAAAAAAAAAAAAATTATCAGGTTATAATTGGAAAAACTTTGGCAAATGTGGGATAGTTATTTGAAATTTATATCCTAGACCAGAAAAATCAGAATAATTTTCTGCTTTTTTTTTTTTTGAGACAGAGCCTCAAGCTGTCATCCTGGATAGAGTGCTGTGGCATCACAGCTCACAGCAACCTCCAATTCCTGGGCTCAAGAGAGTCTCCTGCCTCTGCCTACCAAATAGCTGGGACTACAGGCGCCCGCCACAACACCCGGTCATTTTTTGGTTGCAGCCGTCATTGTTGTTTGGCGGGCTGGGCTGGATTCGAACCTGCCAGCTCAGGTGTACGTGGCTGGTGCCTTAGCCCATTGAGCCACAGGTGCCGAGCCGATTTTCTGCTTTTTTGAATAAATTTTTTAGAGAAATTTCTTTTACACTGAGTACTGAAGCCTATAATATTATATATAGCTCTAAGACTATTTGCCTTTTACAGATGTTTAACAAATTTTATTTAGTTTCCTGTAAGTCTCCTAAAGTCCCCAAATAGATCTTATATTTGATTTTACCTTCCTTTCAGGGTAGCAATACAGTGCTCTTTAAAAATAGACATGGATTAGTAGGAGGCCTAGATTACAAATACCCCTGTGTGATTTTTGAAATCAAGGTGGTATAAGTTACATAGACTTGTAGTAGTGTAATTCAATTCCAGAAAACATATACTTCTCTTAAAGATCATTTTATGTTGCTATCTCAAAGTGAAATGCTATAATTGTGAAAGGCCCAATCAGACATCATCTCTGTGAAACTTTATGGGTCTTCCATGACAGATTTCTTGACTCCTCTATGTTTCCTTAGTGCCCTGTACTTTACTAATGCAGTTTAATAGGTAATATAATAATTTATTATCCATTTTGCATTACCACCAATGTTATACTAGGATTTCAGTTTCCCACATCCTTGCCAACATTGTCTTTTGTTGATAGTAGCTGTCCTTATTGTTATTTTCTTTTTTAAGAGTTGGGATCTTGATCTGTTAACCAGGCTAGAATAACGGTGTTATCATTATAGCTCACTACAACTTAAAACTCCTGGGCTCAGATATTCTTCTTGCCTCAACCTCCTGAGTAGCTGAGACTACAGTTGTATACCATCATGGCTAGGCATTTCTAAAAATTTTATTGTAGAAACAAGATTTCACTGTGTTGTTTCGGCTGCTCTTGAAGTCCTGGTCTCAAAGGATCTTCCCACCTAGACCTTCCAGAGGCTTGGGATTACGGGCATGAGTCACTGCGCCTGGCCCTTAGCCCTTTTTTTCACCAGGTTATTCATTTTTTGCTATTGATTTGCAAGAGTTCTTTATATACAGGGTGGACATAAAGTTTGTGTGCAGTTTTGGAAATTATCTCCTTATCAGATAAAGGATGTGCAGATATTTTCTCCCATTTTATGGGTTGCCTTTTCATTTTTCATTTTGCTTTTTAGTTTGTCATCTTTCTTGTCTATTTTTACCTTTGTTGCCAGTGCTTTTGGTGTCTTATCAGTGAAAGCATTGCCAAAACCAATGTCATGAAGCTTTTCCCTTATATTTTCTTCTAGGAGTTTTACAGTTCCTGGTCTTACTTTTATGTCTTTAATCCATTTTGAGCTGATTCTTGTATCTGTTGTAAGACAAAGGTCTGATTTTGTTCTTTGGTATGTGAATATCATTTTTCTCAACACCATGTGCCAGAGAGATTGTCCTTTCTGTGTTGTATATTTGTGGTACTATTTTTTGAAGATCAGTTGACCATATATTTGTGTGACTTTATTTCTGGGCTCTCTGTCCTATTCCCTTTGGTCTGTATGTCTGTCTATATACCACTGCCATATTGTTTTAATTACTGTGGCTTTGTAATATTTTGAAATGAAGCAATGTTATGCATGGAACTTTGTTCTTTTTCAAGATTGTTTTGACTATTTGAGGTTTTTATGTTCCTATATGAATTCAAGAATTATTTATTGTATTTCTATAAAGAATCCTATTGGGATTTAGATAGAGAGTACATTGAATCTGTAGATTACTTTGGGTAGTATGGATATCTTAACAATATTAATTCTTCTGATATATCAACACAAAATACTTTTGCTTTTGTGCAGTGGTTCTCAAGCTTCCTCATGCCGTGACCCTTTACTACAGTTCCTCATGTTGTGGTAGAACAATAGAAAAAAGGCCAATGCAATCATCTATAAATAGGTGAGAAATGATGGAGGATTAAACCTGAGTATAGAGGTGAAGGCAGTGAAAAGTAGTCAAATTCTGAATGTATTTTTGAAGTTAGAGCTGATAAGTTTTTCCATTGTTTTTAGATGTATGCTACAAAAAAAAGGGGGTCAAGTATGATACAGAAGTATCACCAATATCCAATATATTTCCTTTTTTTTTCTTTTTCTTTTTTTTTTTTTTTTGAGACATAATCTCATTTTGTAGCCCTCAGTAGAGTGCCCTGGTATCACATAGCTCACAGCAACCTCAAACTCTTGGACTCAAGTGATTCTCTTGCCTCAGCCTCCTGAGTAGCTGGGACTACAGGTTCCCACCACAATACCCAGCTGTTCTTCGAGTCAGGGTCTTGATCTAGCTCAGGCTAGCCTTGAGCTATGAACTGAGGAGATCCCCCTGCCTCGTCCTCCCAGAGTGCTGGGATTACAGGCGTGAGACACCGCATCTGGCCAATATATTTCATTAATTTGACCTTTCTTACCTGGGCTGTGAGGTATTTCACTTCATAGCTCCCTTTACAGCCTTAGGAGGCCATGTGACTAGATCTGGCCAAGGAATTGTGTGAGGAAATACTTGGCTAAAGCAGTGTTTCCCTGCTAGGGAGGAGGCCTTGTGTTGAAATTATAGGACCATAAGGTCATAGTAGCTGGGATGGTAAAGTCACCATTTATAGGATAAGTACATGGAGGTGCAGTGAACTTGGCATGAGCAAGATAAAAAACTTTTGTCAAACCACTGATTTGGGGTTATGTTTTACTGTAGTATAAGCCTGTTCTAATCTGACCAAACAGGTGGCACTTTGGCCTAATTAACTTGAAGGATAGACTCATCAATTGACTGAGATTGGGAGACTGTTGTGGAGATGGTCTGAGGTTACCTTCCAAGGGAGGTGTTGAATAGGCAGAAGGATACCAAGAAATCCTTCTGGCTTGGTGTCCATAGGTCAGTGGTTAGGGCACCAGCCATGTACACCAGGGCTTGTGGATTCAGACCTGGCTTGGGCCCACTAAACAAATAAGCAATAACAACAACAGAAAAAGTAGCCAGGTGTTGTAGGGAGCACCTGTAGTCCCAGCTACTAGAGAGGCTGAGGCAAGAGAATCACTTGAGCCCAAGAGTTTGAGGTTGCTGTTAGCTATGACAGCATAGCACTTTACAGAGGGTGACAAAGTTTAAAAAAAAAAATCCTTCTGTATCCACTCTATGTAAAATTACACCCCTCTCTAACTATCCCTCTACACTGTTTAATTTTCTCTGTAGACATTATCTCTGTTGAAATATAGTATAACTGGGCGTTGTGGCAGACATCTGTAGTCCTAGCTACTTAGCAGGCTGAGGCAAGAGAATCGCCTAAGCCCAAGAGCTGGAAGTTGCTATGAGCTGTGATGCCATTGCACTCTACCAAGGGTGACAAAGTGAGACTCTGTCTCTAAAAAAAAAAAAAAAGAAAGAAAGAAAAAAGAAATAGAGTATAATGGTTCAAGATCTTAGAATCTGGAGCCAAGCTAACTGGGTTTAAAATCTTGGCTTTACCACTTTACTGTTCATGTGTCTTTGGAAAAATTTAACCTTTATATGCTTTAATTTCCTTATCTGGAAATGAAAGAAGTACCTATATCAAAGTGTTGTTGAGTGTTTACGTGTAAACTGTTTCTAAATGTTTGCATCTATTTTCATCGTTATCATTGTCATTATCATCTAACATACAAACTTTATGATACCAGACACTTAATTTTGTTCTCTTATCCACAGAGACTGCAGCAATCTCTGACATATAATAAACTCTCACTATATTTTTTAATAAAGGAATGATAGATTGCATAAGTGACTGTCACCACTTTTCACAGTAATGTCAAATGGTAAAGATTTTGACCATTGGCCAAACTTTAGACAGTTCCATAGCTAATAGTTATATAGCTAGATCACAGATCAAAAAAAAAAAGTATAATAATTTTTCAGCATTAGTCTCTTCTGAAAGTCATAAATTTCAAATATGACTATTAGACTACAGAAAAGCATTACACATAGATCTGAGACAGCATGCTTTTGAACATGTTAGACAGATGTTATTTTAGTTGTGTGTAAGTCCTTTAATGCCTAGAAGTATATCTTCTTCTTGCTTTGTCCTAACCTGATACAGTCACAATGCAGTGGTTTCTAAAATTAGACAAGGAATAATAATATTTCTAGATTATAAATAGCTCTGTGTGATTTTGGGGATCATAGAGGAATAAGCTACATAGTTTATATTAGTGTAAATTGATTCCAGAAACTAAGTGATTTTATTTTAACCTTTTGAAACTCTTATTAATTCTATTTATTTTTCTCTGTTTTGATATGATAGTACATCTGTCATATGTAATAGTCATGGTTTTGTTTCTTCCTTTCCCATCCTTGTGCTTTTTATGTTTGTTCTCCTGTTATAGGCTGAGTATCCCTTGTCTGAAATGTCTGGAACCAAAGTGTTTTGGATTTTGGATTTTCTTTACAATTGGAATGTTGGCATTAAATTACTTCCAAATCCAAAAATCGAATATCTGAAATGCTCTAATGAGCATCTCATTTGAGCATCATACCAACACTTAAAACATTTTGGATTTTGAAGCATTTAGGATTTGGGATTTTCAGATTTAGGATGCTCAACTTGTACTACACAGATAAGGCTCACCTGTACCAGATTGAGGAGAGAAGTAGTGGTAGCAGGCATCCTTGTCTTCTTTCCAATCTAAAAGAAGTACTTTCAGTATTTCACCATTAAATATAATGTAATATTTTCCATAAGTATTTTTATTTACCCATCCTTTTTTGGATTAAGGAAGTTACTTTCTAGTCCTAGTTCATTGAGGCTAAATGGAAATTGAGTTTTTCTTGCTACTCTTTCTACATCTTTTGAATTGGTCATGTTATTTTTCTTTATCGCATGAAGAAGTGAATTATAGTAATCAGTTAAATATTAAATTAGTTGAGAGGACAATGCAGAAGGATTGCTTGAGGGTGTGTGTTCAAAATCAACCTGAGCAAGAGTGAAACCTTGTTTCTACTAAAAATAGAGAAATTAGCAAGGTGTAGTTGTATGCTTCTGTGGTCCCGGCTATGTGGGAGGCTAGGGCAGGAGAATCACTTGTGCCCAGGAGTTTGAGGTTGCTGTAAGCTAGGCTTGGGTATTCAGCCAGGTCAACGGAGTGAGACTCTGTCTCAAAATATAAATAAATACATAATAAACTATTTGACTTTCCAAGGGTAAGCTCAGCTTGATCATGATATATATTTTATAGCTGGCAGGATTTAGTTTGCTAGTATAATATTGAGTAATGTATATGTATAATAGTTTGCTAGTCTAATTTTGGTGTCAGGGTAAATCTAAACTCATAAAATAAATCAACTATTTCTTTGTTTATCCTCTCTGTGACACAGAATCCTCTGTAAAATTGGAATTATACTTTTTTCTGGTAGATTCCGTCTGTAAAACTGGCTTTTATGTTTTCCTTGTAATATTTTTAACTATGGATTCAGTTTCTTTGATAACTATTATGACCATTCATGTTCTTTTTTACTCTTAAGACTATTTTTTGTAAGTTATAAATTTGTCAGTCAGTTTTAATAAGAAATTAATATATCTGCATTCCCAAAGTTGCATAAACTTTCCATACTTTTTAAATTTCTGTTCAATCCTGCTGTATTTAAGATTATTTCTCTTTTTTAAATATTTTGCATTATTTATTTGTTTTTGAGACAGAGTCTCACTCTGTTGCTTAGGGTAGAATGACGTGGCATCAGCCTACCTCCCAACAACCTCAAACTCCTGAGCTTAGGCAGTCTTCTGCTTCAGCCTCCTGAACAACTGGGACTATAGGCACAAGGATTGTGCCTGGCTAATATTTCTATTTTTAATAGAGATGGGGTCTCACTCTTGCTCAGGCTGGTCTCAGTTGCTCAGTTGCAATCCTCTTGCCTTGGCCTCCCATAGTGCTAGGATTACAGGCAAGAGCCAGTATGCCCAGCCTGGGATCACACTTTAAATGCAAGGTTACTCTTGAGGTGTTTGGAACCACATAAGTTTCATGAATTTGCACTGACATTATTCATTCTCAAGGGGGAATATTTTGAATAATTTTAGATTTATAGAAAATGGACAGTAATAAAAAGAGCTTGTGTATACCCTGTACTGAGTTTCCTCTAATATTAACATCTTAAATTATCACAGTACTTTAATCAAAACTAAAAATGCATAGTACTAACTAAACCCCAGACAATACTCAGATTTCCAGTAGTGTTTTTCTGTTCCAGGATCCCATTTAGAATACTACTTTGCATTGAGTCATACATCTCCTTTGTCTTCTCTGTGACAGTTTCTCAGATCTTCCATGTTTTTTATGAACTTACGATTTCGAGTACTAGTCATGTATTTAATGGAATGGCCCTTAATTTGGATTTGTTTGATTTTTATTTGTCATGATTAGACCTTTAGGTTTTGGGGTAAAATGCCACAGAGGTAAAATGGACTTCTCATCACATTAAATGAAAGTATATGCAATATTAATATACTGTATTTATTGCTAGTAATGTTTACTCTAATCATGTAGTTAAGGTAGTTGAGGGAAGCAGACTACTGTAAGGTGACCTAATGATAGAATGGCGCCCAATGTGGGGCCCTCTTTACAGTATCTGAGTTTTGATTTGTAGGGGAAGGGCCATTTCTCAGAGATCAGCCTGGCCAGGTCCCAAATTCCACCCCAAATGGGCTTTCCTGCCTCAGCAGCCTATATAAACGGCTAGATTGTAAGAGAAGCTGCCTTTCAACTTAGGTCAAAGGCCCCTCCCAGGTTTATATGAATAAACCTATGTTGATTGCTGAGCCACACTTATTGTCCATCCTCTATTTACCCCCTATGTTTCTGTCCTTTCCTTACAGTACTATTTGCCAGGTTTCTTTATTTTTAATTTAATTTTATTTTTTTTTTTGAGACAGAGTCTTCACTATGTCACCCTGGTGTCATAGCTCACAGCAACCTCAAACTCTTGGGCTTAAGTGATTCTCTTGCCTCAGCCTCCCAGGTAGCTGGGATTGCAGGCACCCACCACAACGCCCAGCTATTTTTTTTGTTGCAGTTGTCATTGTTGTTTAGCTGGCCCAGGCTGGGTTTGAACCCACCAGCCTTGTGCATGTGGGCAGCACTGTAACCACTGTGCTACAGTCGCTGGGCCCCAGGTTTCTTTACTATAGAATTACTATTTTTTCCTTTTCTATTTAGGAGGAGATTTTATTTTCTTCCACACCAGACTGGATAGAAACAGGCAAGTTTCCTTGTTGTCTTATTCTTTGGCTTATTAATACGATTTTTATACTTGAATTGTAGTGAAGTTTTTGGAAGTTCATCCTTTATATTGAGGGTCTCTTAAGCAGCATCCTTATTTTGGGTGGGCCTTGGGGGCTTTCTCTCCTGCCCTCCTCAACCTGGATTAAACTCAAGGTTTCAGGGCTCTGTAGAAATCCACATGGCTAAAGCTGATTTTCATAGCTTTATACCTTCTTGCTTTTTGGGTGGTCCAGTAAAATATGTTAAGACTTTTTTCATTTGTTGTTGTTATTTGTCAGTTTGTTATTAGTTGTTTCTGATTGGGTACCTTAATAATTTACTGTTAACAACAAAAGTTGGTAACGGATTTTTTTGACATTGATTTTGAATATATTTTGAAATGTTAAAACTTGAGTTTGAGGAGAATATACATCCTAATATAGAAAATGTAATACTTGTAGTTATTTTCCCAGTTATCCGCAGCCTCCAGCTCTTATGAATTTCCTTGACTTCCGCATATATACTATTTTCTGTGTGTTGATTGCACTCTTCTGCTTTATCCTCTTGATCAACACCTAGTTATTTCAAACTCAGATTTTTTCTTCCTTATATCCTCCCCTCCTCAACATACAGAATTGTTTTCTCATGTGATGCTACAATACACTCTTCATAATAAAATTCACTACACAGTACATAAATATCAGTGTTTAGATATTCTGGTAGATATTCTTACTGTACATCATTATATAGTATCTCTTCCTAAGTTTATGCTTTCCCGTCTTCTTAAACTCTGATGTGAGCATGTGACCTACTCTGACCAATTAAATGTATATAGAAATGCATTAGCTGATCTGCAATAGATATATAGCATGAGTGAGAAATAAATTTTAGTTATTTTAGGATGCGGGACATTTGGGAGTAATTTGTTACCACAGTATAACCTAAGCTCTTCTGTCTTAATTGACACACATGCCTGTCTCCCATCTTGAAGAGAAAAACTGTATTTCAGTCATCTTTATATTCTTAAAACTATGAGATTATTTTGCCTAAAACATTTTAGATCATTCCATGGTCTGTAGGAAGTGGCATTATGTAAAGCAAAGAGTGTGGGTCTGGAGTCAGATACATCCAGATTGTATTTTACTTTTTTGCTTGGCTTGTAAAATGTCCATGATGAGTGTCAGATTCCATAATTTTTTAAATGAGATAACCTTAAGAAATTGTTAGGGATATAATATATGAAAAATATCTAGCACAATAGACATTCAGAGGATATTCTTCCTCTTTCATTTTTCTTTTCAATTGACTCTTGAATTAAGTCTTAATCCCCTTCTCCTCTCTTCATGAATTAATTTATTTGGTTGGTTATTAGATAGATGTTTATTGAACTCTTATTATATGTCAGGAATTGTGTGGACACTGGCAAGTAGTAAGCAAGGCTTATAGTCCAGGGTCCAATAATTGTCCTTCCTTATCTGTAACTGTTAAAATCATATTAATACTTCACGGTCCCTCTCTACCATCTCCATATCTTTGAAAATTTGCCTAAATCTCTTGCCATATCAAAAAGGGGGAAAAATTCAGAAGTGATTATTTTTCTCTCCTGATTTTAGCATATTAATGATATCCATTTGTATCTCATAAAATACATTGTATTCTACATAGTAGATTCTATTTAATATGTACATTGTGTACATATGCAACTACTTTTTCTAGATTTTAAGCTCTATGAGTATTAGAACCTCATCTCATTTATCTTTGTATTTCTCATAAGGCAACGAATGAAATTATAGAAGTAATTGAACGGTATCACTCTTTAGAAGGCATCTTTGGAAATTTGTGGAGGCATTTTTGGTTGTCACAATGATTGGAAAGTACTAGTGAAGTTAGTGAGGAGAGACTGATAATGGAAGACTTCTTTCAATGTTCAAAGTAGTTCTTCAGAATAAGTATTTGTTGCCAAGCACAGTGGTACGCATGGGTGGTCCCAGCTACTTGGGAGACTGAGGTAGGAAGATTACTTGAGTCTAAGCATTTAAGGACATCCTGGGCAACATAGCAAGACCCCACCTATTTATAATATCTAGATAGATAGTTGTGCTGAGTTCCATACATGATAACTTTCAAATGTTCTCCCAATGTTTAAATAAATGTGATATAAGATGTGAATAAGCTTATTCATAATTTTCTGAAATCAGAGCCTAAATCCATTTTTTATATATAAATATAAGGTTTTTTACATAATTTTAAAATATACTGAGTTTTCCTGGAATGTATTTATCACCTATGTAAATCAAGGGAGACTGTACTTTGTTTTGTTCAGAACTTTGCTAAATCTTGCTCACCATTTCAGGAAATCACACCCCCAAAGACAGTACTACTCATGATGCTTGAGTCACTTATAATACTACTATATCAGTTTGTTTTGTAGCTGCTAAATTTAAAATGATTCTATATGTAAGGGTAGGCATAAAGCTAATTAATTGTATTCTTGTGTCATGCCCAAATATTTACCTATAGAATTATATATTACCGTTTAAAATATACAAAATCTGGCTCAGTGCCTGTGGCTCAGGCAGCTGAGGCAGCCACAGCTGGTGGGTTCAAATCCAGCCTGGGCCTGCCAAACAACAGTGACAACTACAACCAAAATAATAGCCATGCATTGTGGTGGGCGCCTATAGTCCCAGCTACTTGGGAGGCTGAGGCAAGAGAATCGCTTAAGCCCAGGAGTTGGAGGTTGCTATGAGACGTGATGCCACAGTGCTCTATCCAGGGCAACAGCTTGAGACTCTGTCTCAAAAAAAAAAAAAAAAAATCTTTCATGGGTGGCACCTGTGGCTCAAGGAATAGGACACTGGCCCATATAGCGGGGGTGGAGTGTTTGAGCCCAGCCCTGGCCAAAAACTGCAAAAAAAAAAAAAAAAATCTTCCTTTAATTTCTTCTACATGAGACAATTGGAGCATTATACTAATGCTTTAAAATTGTGTATGTGGGTATGATATATATATGCATTTCATTTCAGGATTTTAAAAAGAGCATTATAGACTATTTGTTATAAAATGTGACATTGTGTCATGTAAGTCCACTGGTTTTTGGCTTTTAGAGTCTGGCAAATACAATTTTTTTTAATGTAGTTTTCATCTTTATTGAATATTAAACTATTCTGTGCAGAGAAAACATATTTCACAAATATCTTGACAATTTGAATAATGATTAAGTTAGATGAAAGTATCAAAAATGTGTTATAAATAAGAGAAAAGGGGAGCATATGTAAAATTCATTCAGTTTATAGAGACATAAATTATTATTTGCATGTTTACAGTCCCTAATAAAACATGGCAGACTTTGGTTAGCAACTAACAATCTCCATTATTTTCCTTTATGATAATATATCCAGAACTTTAGTGTTTTTCTAAATTTAATTTTGTTGTTTTATGTGGATGGTAGGAGATAATCTCCATATGGTTTTAATGGTTTTATTTAATAGTCTTTAAATCAGTTCTCTAGGGTCAGAAATGAATTGGTTTTGTTTAGATATTCTAAATATAGTTTACATTGCTGAGCATCTGATAAGATATTTTAGAAACTAAAGTATAGAACCAGATGGCTTTATTCTAGTATGATAAATGTTAATTCATAATGCCTTGTTTTCAGCAGCAATAGGATATTGTTTCTTACCATTGCCTTTTTTAGACTACTTTATGGAAAGAACTAGAAATTCTAGTTATATAAAGCTGTTCTCTAGCACAGGCTGGAAAGTAGGTCATTGTGACGGGAGTATACTAAACCGCCCACTGGTTGCTATAGCAATGACCTACTTTACAAAACTATTTCTGTTGATTCATGTTGAAATCATCTTTTGGAAGTAGAATAAGGAAACTTACTGCATATGATTTTTTTTTTCTGTGATAGCAATAGGAGGAAAAGTAATCCTTAAAATGTTTAAAGTGAAGTAATATATTTTCTTACATAAATACTTCTTTAGTTTATTTTAAAGTGGTGCATTCAGTATTGTAATCAAATAACATGAGAACTATGCTTCTGTGTATGCAGTACAGTTATGTGAAGGGATGTAGTGAGTTTTACTACTATTTGGCCTATTTAAAAAGCAATCTGTTGCATGTAGTTGATAAAATTATTAACTGAGCCTTCAAATGGGTGTAGTTCAAGAAAATAGTATATATGCCAAGTTGCAGAAACTCTGGAAATATGTTCCTGTTAAAATTATACCCTGTGTATTTTCAGTGGAATATATTAAGTCATTCATTCAATACAAGCATCTGCATTTGTAATACATAAAGGTTGAAATGGGTATGTTCTCTGGAATACACTGAATCTGAAGTCTAACAGATCTCTCTTCCCAGTTGAGGATAAAGGATGAACCATTAGATTTTATATAGTTTTCAGGTAACATTATTTGTTTAGCACTAAGAAGAAATTGCACCTATCAATGAGTTGATACTTTGAACCTGGGCTAGGAAGGTGTTATCAAGAAAGAATTATATGCTTAGAGATTAGTTGATTCAGAGTCTTATTTGCACTGAACCTTGTTTTATATACCTTCATACTCACATTGGCCTTATCACTGCAAAAGGTTTCCTTTAAATCCTAGTTCAAAGTCATGTTCAGACGAAGTTATACAATCAAAGTTATTATATAGGTATAGTCGTCCAATTATTTTCTGTTGTCATGCTTAGGTATTTACATGTTTAAATACATTCTCTCTTTTTCAAAAATAGAAATTATTCTTAAGGGAAAATAATAACTTCTGTTTAATGAATATCTACTAGGTGCTAGAGACTCTACTGGGTGATTTTACACTGATTTTAATCTTTTCAGCAGTTATACAAGGCCAACCCTCCTAGGTCATTTTAGTCTCTTTCAAATCTTTTCAGTAAATTGTGCAAGTGATATGAAGAGATTTGTTTGACAGCTATAGAAAACCAAAGCACAGGTTAAGAAGACTGTGTAGTTAGGAAGCAGACACAGGTGCTTAATTTGAAATCCATCCGAGGTTTTCTGTGTCTGTACACACACTCCTAGAAAAACTCATATGAGGTACATTATGTCCTTTGACAGTTCAGAGGTTGGAGAAATTACTTTCAACTGGAAGACTTAATGTTAATGGAATATGAACATGAAAAGATGGAAATTGAGAATAGTATTCCAGGCCAAAGAAAGAGCATGGAACAAATCCTAGCAGATTGAATGTATGGAGGGAAAAAGTAGTTTGGTTTGGTGGGAGGGAAAGGAGAGAAGGGTAGAAAAGAGTAGTAGGGTAGAAAATGAACCTGGAATCCTAGGTTATTGGCCAAGCAAAATAATTTATTCTTTATTTTATAGGGAATGAATCTTTGAAGACCTTTGTATGGGAAAGTGTGTCTCACAAAGATTTGATAGTGTATATAAAATGGATTAGGATGGAAAGAGTTTATTGGTAGACACATCTGCTTTAAGGCATTGCAGTCAATACACAAGGGAGATAAGAATTCCCTTTGTAATAGCAAGAATAGAAATGTGGTATAAGTTAGCTGGAGCTGCAGCAGCCACAAGACCCCCTTAGCAGAGGGGAATTAGTGATTTTGAGGAAGTGGGGAAAGCACTGGTTATAGGGACCCAGTGACATGAGAGGTACTAGGTTTTGACAAGTTTACATCAGTAAATATAAGTTATTCTTTGCTTAGGAAGTGATGGAAAGTTGGTTCCAACTTTACAATTTGTTTCAGGAAGATTTTTTTTTTTTTAAATATGATCTTTTGGCATCAGTTATCAAAAGAGATTAAAAGAAAAATATGATTCTAGAATAGAAAGTTCTCATAGAAAGCAAGTTGAAGTATTGATTTGCTGAAAAAAAAAAAAGAATGAAAGTTAAAGTAGATCCACAATAGTACTTGCTTGAGATCTCAGAAACTAAAGGAATGAAACAATTTATACTGATGAGGGATGTACATAAAAAATACACAAGGCTGTCCAGGCATGCCTATAATCCCAGCACTTGGGAAGCTGAGGTAGGTGTATTGCCTGAGCTTGAGTTTGAGACCAGCCTGAGCCAGAGTGAGACCCCATCTCTGAAAAATAGCCGGTGTTGTGGCAGGCACCTGTAGTCCCAGCTACTTGGGAGGCTGAGGCAAGAGAATTGCTTGAGCCCAAGAGTTTGTGGTCGCTGTGAGCTAAGATGCCATGGCACTCTACTAAGAGTGACAAAAAAAAAACAAGGATTTTCATTTAAATTAGATTGTTCCATCATAGCATAGTCAACATTTACCTATTTATAAGACCTGAGAGAACAGATTCTTCCAAGTTAAAGATAATGATGTTTCAGTAATTCTGGTCAGTAATAACTATGACTTGAAAGATGAAAGAGTCGTAGAAAAGGATAGACTAATGGCCAATAAACATATGAAAAAATGTTCAGTGTCTCTAAACGTCAGGGAAATGCAAATCAAAACCACAGTGAGGTATCTCCTAATTCCAATGAGAATGGCTTTTATCAAAAAAATCCCAAAAAACAGATGGTGCTGTGGATGCAGAGAGAAAGGAGCTCTTCTTATACATTGTTGGTGGACTGCAAACAAGTACAACCTTTATGGAAAGTCTCCATATGGAGAGTCCTCAAAGAACTAAAAGTAGACTTACCATCTGATCCATCAATCCCACTACTGAATATTTACCCAAAGGAAAATAAATCATTTTATCAAAAAGACAACTCCACTCTAATGTTTATTGAAGCACAATTCACAATTACAAAGATGTGGAATCAACCCAAGTGCCCATCAATACTTGAGTGCATCAATAAAATGTGGTATCTATGTACCACAGAGTACTACTTAGGCATAAAAAAAATATGGTGAATTAAAACATTTTGTAACAACCTGGATGGAACTTGAGACTGTTCTGAGTGAAGTTTCCCAAGAATAGAGAAACAAACACCACATGTACTCCTATTAAATTGGAACTAATCTATCAACACCCACATGCACATTTGGCAGTTAAATTCACAGAAAGTAAGCAGGTGGGGGGGGGGGCAGGAAGGGAAAAGTAAATTCACTATCCAGATGAGGGGCACAGTTTTGACATTGACTCAAGCTGTACAAAAGCAATTCATGTAACCAAAACATTTATATCCCTGTAATATTCTAAAATTTAAAAACAATCTAACAAGACAGTGGAACAGCTATATATTCATGTAATTTTATGCAAATCAAAAATAATTGTTAAATGAGAATTTTTATGAGCTAGTGTGGCAAATTAAGAAAAAACTCCAGTGCCTGGAAAGGCTTACAGAAAGTCTTTATGTCACTTACTTTATTATACCAAATACATTGCAGCTCTGAGCCAGGTCTGAAGAACTGTTGCCCATTCTACAGTGCCAGGATTCCAATTTTAAGCCCTTTTTTTTTTTTGCCTTCCAGCATCTTAAATGGACTTTCCTGTGGTGGTACTCTTAATAGGTGGTTGAAAGACTACTATGTCAGTTTGTACCATTCTAATCACTTTGTAGTATCACAGGAAAGATTTGTACTTATGTAATAGTCCTAGAGGGTGCAGCTGGCAAAACCAGAAACTACATCTAGTATTCTTCATCCACCAATGTTACATATATATGGAAATGCTACACTTTAACATGTCCCATACTTTTTATTGGAGAGTAAAATAATGTAAATACTAAAAGAACCTCTATTTTAGCATAATACAAGAAAGTCCAAAGAGTTCCTATCTAGACTATTCCAGGTGACTTCATTTCCTTGACAGTTTAGCTTATTGTGATTTTTTTTTTTTTTTTGAGACAGAGTCTCACTATGTCACCCTAGGTAGAGTGCTATGGCATCATAGCTCACAGCAACCTTAAACTCAAACTCAAACTCTTGGGCTTAAGAGATTCTCTTGCTTCAGCCTCCCAAGTAGCTGGGACTACTAGCACCCACCACACACTCGGCTATTTTTTTGGTGTAGTTGTCATTGTTTGGCAGGCCCAGGCTGGGTTCGAACTCTCCAGCTCCATTGTATGTGGCTGATGCCTTAGCCACTGAGCTACAGGTGCTGAGAGTCTTTATTGTGATTTTTAAAAAGAAATTAAAAATCATTATTATACTAAACAAAATAAACACTTTGACTAACGTAGGTATATAGTTTTTTTAATTTTTAAAATATCTGTACAGATAGTGATCTTTTCTTTATCCTTTCAATATAATGTCTTAGATTAAAGACATTGCCTTTTAACATCTGTTAGGAAGGAAACATCCAGACTTTTCAAATGACTTTTCAAATCTCTTATTATGTGTTTCCTTTTTTGTTTACAGAGGAAACAATATTTATAGTTGTTTATACAGGGGGGATCTAGAAGGATCTAGAAGAAGTGTATATTTTTAAACTTTTTTTAATGATTTGACAATTGTAAATCACTTTCCATTTTCTGCAGCTATAGATTTTCACTGTGAATCTCTTGCTTGCTCATACATAAGTATATTTGCAATACTAGATATGTAGGTTTAGTATTTTTGCCTGTTAGTGATTATTTCACATGTGTAATATTTTGGTTGAGATGTTAAATGGTGGACAAGTATTATGGATGTGAATGTGGAAAGTAATTTTAATCAAGTGTACTTTATCACTAGGCCTAATTTGTAGTAAGTATTGCTGTTTTATATAACAATGCCTTGTTATTTTGTGTGTGTTAAAATTTGTGAGCCATTGTATCTAAATTGACCAGCCTAGTGTTACCATTTGCTTTGTGGTAGCAAAATGTAAACTAAAAATGTTAATTAGGCCAGGCATGGTGGTTCACATCTGTAATCCTAGGAGGATTGCTTGAGGCCAGGAGACCACCCCAAGCAATATAGAAAGACCCTGTATTTTTTAAGAAAAAAATAGCAAAATTAGCTGGGCTAGGTGGCATACATATCAATAGTCCCAGTAACCCTAGAGGCTGAGGCAAGAGGATCACTGGACCCCAGGCATTTGAGGTTGCAGTGAGCTATGATGCAGCTACCACTGCACTCCAGCCTGGAGTACAGATTGAGACCTTCTGTCAACATCAACAACAACAAAAGCAACAAAAAGCCTTAATTAAAGTAGTGCAGTTTTATATAATTTACCATCGATAGTTCAATAAATTTGAATTGCCATGCAATTATTAAAAAAAAAAGATTTGAAGTATGCAGAAAGAAGAGGACTAATTAGTAATAAATGACAAATAATAGTGTAACATACTGAGAGCTTCACATATACTTATTTCTCACAAACAGTGCTATGAGATGGGTCCTATTACCGTCTCAGTGTCACAGGTGAAGAAATTAGATAGTTTGTGCACTGATGGAACGACAGTAATCTGTTGTTAGTCTTGTTAAATTATGGGATATTTTTGCAGTGGAATACTATAAAACTATGGAACTGGATGCCATCGAAGTATGTCTATTGCTTTGAAAAGATGTTCGGCATGTATTAAATCAGGCTTTCAGAAGATATATCTTATTTTTGTTCTACTTTGCGAGAATGTATACTGATTATCAATTTTAAACTTTTTTGTCAAGTTAAAAAGTATATGTTTCTCTCTTCCTTACCTCATCCCAAACAGCATTTTTCTAGTTATTTGCTTTTGCCACATATAAATATAAGTAGATGCATGCAATGTAAATTTTATCCAAGTAATCTATGCATATTGTTTTAAAAGCCATAATGCAAAAAAATAATAAAAGACAGCATCACAGTGTATTCCACTCCATTATTTTCTCTTCCTTTTTTAAGAGATCTTTTTTACCTAAAATAGTTTATGACAAAGTAGCTATATTATTTTTTTAAATACTTCCATTTTTAACATCCACTGTACCTCTGCAATTTTTATGTGAAATGAAAGATGTAAATTATAAGATCTATGGAAGAAAAAAATCACAATACGGAACAAAAACACTACCAGTATCATCTGTGGAAGAAAACACTACATTTAAATGCAGCTTCTTTTTGTTTTATTTCATGAAGTACAAGAAAAACTTAATTTTTAATCTGTAAAACTTTTCCCATTACAATGCATTGCTTCAGCCCATATCATTTTGTACAATATTTATTTGGTTCATAAAATATTTATTGGGAATTTATTTAATGTTATTATTAAAATACTTATTCAGCCTGCGGCAAGAAAGAAAAAGTAAAGGGACAATTATTAGTCAATCCAGAGTTACCTGTTCATTTTATGAATTATTCCTAGCCTTTTGACTTTTTCCTTTTCCTGTCATACTGTCTGTCGTTGACCACATAGAATCATCACATATGAATCATTTACACCAGTGGCAACCTTTCACATGGGTCGCCTAAGACCATCCTCCATGTCAGATATTTACATTACATTATCAGCAAAATTACAGTTACGAAGTGACAATGAAAATAATTTTATGGCTCGGGGTCACCACAACAAAAGGTCAGGGCATTAGGAAGGTTGAGAACCACGGATTTACACCAAAAAGTTGAATAATAAGAACTCCTACTCCTTACCACCTATTTTGGTAAAGATGCTGAAATGAATGGAAGGGGGGGAAGAAATAAAATAATGCGGAAACTAGTGGTATAACAGAATTTAGGAGTTATCTTTGCCTTGGACTATTTCTGTAGAATATTTTAGTTTTTTACTATTTCAGTTCACCTGTGGCTCAAAGGAGTAGGGCACCGGCCCCAAATGCCGGAGATGGCGGGTTCAAACCCAGCCCCAGCCAAAAACTGCAAAAAAAAAAAAGAGGGTTATGCCTGTGGCTCAAAGGAGTAGGGCGCTGGCCCCATATCCTGGAGGTAGTAGGTTCAAGCTCAGCCCTGGCCAAAAACTGCAAAAAAAAAAATCCCAAAAAACTTAAAATTGCTAGTTCATTCAATTTCTTAATTTTTAAAATGTCTAAAAACTATTTGATCTTTGTTCTATCTCAAAACTTTTATTGCCAAGCAATTACATAAAATTAGATGGTTCCCAGTACATGTTTTATCACCAGACATGATAAGTTATTCATAGTTGTGATAATTTTATGAAACTCATATGCTTTTATGTCTCTATGCACCTACCATCAACAACAGTCTTCTTCCCCAAAGTATTTGTACATTGGCAGTGGTGGGTTCAGTTGGGGATCAGGTGTTAGGGAAGTGGCTCTAAACCAAGACAAAAAGGAGATGGGATGAAATAGAAATGTGAGGATAGAAAGGTTGGTCTCCTATTTGTTGACTCTTGTCAGACTTGCTCATGTGAAATGTTGGTATGTCTCTAACATTCTTATGAATATAGCACTGTGACTCTACAAACTATGGAATTATAGGCTTTTTTTCACTTAAAGGGAAAGTGTGTTAGACCTTTGTATATTTATGTTACTAGTAACTACAATTGTAAAAAAATCTACAAGACTACTGGTAGAATGATGGCATCAGAAGGAGCAAAATGATCTACCTAGACCAAATAGCCTTCTAAAACAGTCATTTTCCAGTAGAGCTTTCTGCAGTGATGGAAGTATTCTTTCTTTGTGCTGGTCAATATGGTAGTGATACACATGGCTATCAAGGACTTGAAGTGTGGCAAGTATAACTGAGGAACTGAATTTTAATTTTTAATTAATTGAAATTTAAATGGTACATGTAGATGTTGGTTACCATATTGGACAGCACAGTTCTGGATTAAGCCTTTCCCTGCCTCTTAACCTCTCCTCTTCACAAGTAAGACATAATCACTATTGTCAAAGAGCACATTGCCTGTGGAAAAGACAGATATTTATCCAAAAGATTAAGAACACACGTAAAGGAAGAAAAATAGAGAGGGAGTAAGGTATGTCCAGCTGAAAGGAACAGAATTTAGATGAATAGTAACGTGAGGCAAACAATGAGGTTGGACCTTAGACCTTCAAAGAGCAGTACCTCTTGGAATTGGTCTTAGGATACAGTGTGTTTCTTCACTGTAGAAGATGCACAGTAGGCAATCTTCCGCTGCTGTCCCAGAATTTTCCTAGATTTCTGTCATAAGCCTTGTTACTATTTATTTCATTGAAAAAGTCATAAAACCATTTTTTAAGAAATGAATCTGGTATTCTCTATATACAGAAAGTTAATACCATGTAATTTATTATCTATTTATTATTCATTTTTTCCTTAAATTATATTAGTAACTTGAAAGTGGGGATTATGATTTTGCTCTTTTAGATGATTACAATATGCCCTAGTACTCATATTCTTAAATCATGCACTCACTCAGAGTCATTAAAGGGGATGTATATTTTTTCTTCCAGAAGAAAATGTTCTGAATTTTTCAGTGTTTCTTCTCTGTATGAAAAACTATCTTCATCTAGAAAATCTTTCATTTCATAAAGTTTAAACAATGAAATCAATTTATTTAATTGTTTTGATATTTCTTTATATAATTTTTATGTTCACAGGTTAAATTTTTGGTAACACTTTTATTTAATGAAAATTAGTGATTTTATTCAGCATGTCATTAAAGTAATGGGAAACTTGTACTGTAATTTTAAAAAATGATTAGTATGGAGAATACCATGTAATCAAGTTTGATATGAGGACAATTAATGACAATTAATTAAATGGTGGGGGTGAAGGAAGTGGAGATTAGAGAGAGGAAGAATGAGGGAGGGGTGGGGAAAGGAAGAGCATAG
>CAUYON010060990.1:0-16481 GCA_963573935.1 Arctocebus calabarensis
CCTGTAGTCCCAGCTACTTGGGAGGCAGAGGCAGGAGACTCACTTGAGCCCAGGAATTGGAGGTTGCTGTGAGCTGTGATGCCACAGCACTCTATCCAGGGTGACAGCTTGAGGCTCTGTCTCAAAAAAAAAAAAAAAAAATGAAAGTGTTTAAAAGAAAGCCTCAGTGGACCCAGGAGAGCTTTTATATATTTTTTTCATTACTCAAATAAAATAATAAATAGTGATCAACAAATAAAAATAATGCAATAACATTTTTAATAATATGTAATAATAAGGAGATGCTGCATTATTAATTTCTCATTTCTCTAAAAGCCTTTCCCAATATTCTTCCTATATCACTTTGATGATTTTCCTAAAAGTCATTTATTTAGCCTGATGCAAATCAGGCTTCTGAATAAAATAGTGCAAGGAACACAAAACGCTCACTAGGTGAGTCATATTTACTTCATTAAATACTTTTTCCTTTTGATAACTAGTTAAGGGAAAAGCAGGACTCATCGTGGTCCTAGGTTTATGCAAGAAGGACTCCTGGTAAATGGCAATGGTGACACGGAACCTCAGCCACAATCATCACCCTCCCATGTGCTGGTCTTGTGCTCCAAGCGCTCTCATGTGTTATCTGCTTTGATCCTCAGTAAGAAGCATTGAAGCCTTTTATAGCTTAGGAAACTAAGGCTCACAGACGTTTAACGACCTGCTCAAGATCACAACAGGCAGAAGTTCACTTGTATTAATTCTCACATTTATTCATTCATTCCACGCATCTATTAGGCACATGGAATGCACCACGTGGGATGCATCAGTGAGCAAAACAAACGTGCACTGTCTCTCTGAGACTTACATCCCCTGTGTGTCGCAGCAGGGGTGGGTCAGGAGAGAGACAAAAAACAATGAACTGTTAAATTAAGGCTGGCTTAAAGCTGCCTCCTTACATATTTTAAGTGTGGCCTAAAAGTTTCTCTGTGCATAGTGAACTGTAACCTAACCAGATGTGTGAAAGTGCACGGAGTATAATCTAGGTGGTACCAAGCATGGACTTTTAGCCAATCACCAGTGGCCAAAACTGTGTTTAGATAGGCAAATGGCCACACCATAACCAGTCCAGCTCTTTCTGCACCTCATTTCTGTTTTCTATATTCAGTTTCCATTTTTTGTCCACAAAGTCTCTCCAGGCAGGTGGCAACCCCAGAATCTCTCTGAACCTATGCTGGTTAGGGGTCGGGGGGTTCCCAGTTCTTGAACTGTTTTCTGCTCAATTAAATTTAATGTGTCTAAAGTTTTTCTTCTAACAACACCAAATAAATATTTAAAAAAGCAATTTGAATAGAAGTTGAGCATCCCAAATCCCCAAATTCAAAATCCAAATCCTTCAAAATCTGAAATATTTTGAAAGCTGATGCTCAAAGGAAATGGTCATTGGAACATTTCAGATTTTTTATGATTGGATTTGGATTTGGGATGCTGAACAGATGATGCAAATACTCCAAAGTAGGAAAAAAAATTTCAAATCCAAAATACACCCGATCTCAAGTATTTTAGATAAGGGGTGTACAACCTGTATTATGTTAGAATGTTTTTTTCCACCATGCATACCTTATCAAAACTCAAAGAAGCCAAGTTGTTTTCTCTTTCCTGTTGGGAAACTGATTAACAGCCATCAATGTACTTCACAGAATATTTGCAAAGATGTTCTCCTGAACTCCAGAGTTCAGGAAAAAACACACACATAAAGAAACAACAAAAACCCCCAAACGCAAAAAACACACACATAAAGAAAAAAAAAATGCTCAAACGCAAAAAACACACACATAAAGAAGCAACAGACCCCTCAAACCAAAAAACAAAAAATCAAAACCAAAATAAATAATAGATGCTGGCCTAGTTAAGATAGATGCTCTCCTGTACGGGAGAGGTTTCTAATTCTTGCTGGCCCCTATAATTGAAATGTTCTTGTGGATAGGACTATAGGCCTGGTGCTAGATATGTGTGGGCAGACCTGAAGAGTGGACAAGAGATGGTGTGTTTTCATGTTGAGGAGAGTAGGAGTTGAGAGCCTTTGCCCCTCACCAGATGTCCAACCTGGGGAAGTTACCTGACCATTTGAACCCCCTATGTTCTCTTCCATAAAAGAGAATAAAATAATCACATTGCACAGTGATCACGAGGATTAGAGATGACAACAGGAACTGTGGGTGTTAGGTACTTAAGTGGAAACTACTGTCATCCCTGCCTTGGGTCGTGGATCCTGCTGGTTCAATTCAAGAGACAGGAGCAGCCTGGCTTGGCCCAGGACAGGCACATTGCTCTCCACCCTGCACTGCCAACCCACCCACGGTATTTCTGCACAGTCCTTCCTTTTAGATATTTGCAATTCAGCTACTAACATGGAATTTGTCTGTTTATCTTTTAAATCATCTCTCTTCATACCTACTTCCCTCAACTTGCCCATGAATAATATCGTGGGCCAGTTTTATAGATTTTCTAGTAACTTTCACGTGTTAATTTTAGTTGTCTACGTCTGAATAAACACATCAATAGTTCCTATTTCAAATCTTCATGAATCCAAGACCCTCAGCTGATACAGGCCACGCTTTCTGGGGAAGCTTGTGCATTTCTCCAGCTCCTGTCCTCATGATGCACAAACACAGCATTTCTCTGCTGTGGCCGTGCTTCCTCCACTAGACAGACCTTTGGGGGACTCAGGATCTGCTGAGGGGGGCTCTGGAAGGATTATGTCTCAAGGCTCTCCCAGGTGGTGCTGACATGCACCCAGGTTTGACAGACATTGGATTCAACAGTTAACAGGTGATGCATAGAGGTCTCCAGAGAGCAGTGGAAGGAGTCAGAGTCTAGGGTATTTTGGACTAAGGGAGCAAAACGGAGGCCAGACACACAGAGGCCTCTGTTGAGGGATGTGCTGGGAGGTACACATGCCATCTCCTGATGCAAGTGTTGTCAGACTTTGGAGCAGTTGTTCACTCCCTCTTCTGGGTGCCCTCACATCTCCACTACTGTACTCAACATTTTATTTTCGTTAGTTTTGGTATCTACAGATCTATCTATCTATCTATCATCTATCTATCTATCTCCTTTATTGGTTCTGTTTCTCTGGAGAACCCTGAGTAAAACACAGTGAATCCACATATTGAGGCTAAAAAGTGTTTGTCCACACCCCCAAAATAATCTTGTGAAGGTTTATTTGTTCTTTCTTCTACTCACTTAACAAAGTACAGGTTACCCTTCTACCTGCTCAACTCTAGCTTAACAAAACTCCTTGATCTCCTAGAACGTGTGTGACATTGATTTTGACATACAGTAGGTATGGGGAAGGGATAGAGGGCAAAGGGAAGAGAAGGATAAAGATAAAATAAACAAAAGTCACTATTCTCAAAGATCTAGTGGGAAAATTTTGTTATGTTTTCAAATACCTATATGGCAGATTATATTTTCCCAAAGCAGTGGCAACAATATTTCCTTTTCCACATGCTCTTCTGTAATGTGACTTTTCCATTTTCTCAACAAGTGGAGTCTAATTCTCCTTCCTATGAATCTGTGTTGGCCTTCATTATTTGCTTGATGATTGAAATGCAGATGATGTGGTACTCTGGGGCTTCCAAAGCTAGCTTAAAAGAAATATTTCACATTTCTGGGTCTCTTGGAAAGCTTGATATTAGTATCAAGGATTTCCTTTCTTCGGTGATCCAGCTGGAATGTCATAAGAAACCCAAATCATATGGAGAGGTCCAGTATAGCACATTGACCAGTCAGTAGCATCAACTGCCAGCCATGTGTATGCGCCATCTTGGATGTCCATCCCAGTTGAGCCTTCAGATGACTATAGCTCCACCTTGAGAAAACCCAGTAAGAATCCCTGGCTAAGCCCATTCTACCCACATAACCATGAGCAATAACAAAAAATTATTTGATGGCACTATATTTTTTAGATTTTGGTAGAGAATCAGAGAAATTTATAAGTAACGCAGAAGATGGCAAGTGTACAATAATTTTAAATTTTATGAGGACTTTAATTAGAACATGGAATGAGTTCCCAGGACTCAGGGCTGGGAGTCAGCCCCTTCAGTCTTATTTTACTGAGCAGAGTCTGACCCAGAGGATTGAATGATCAAGTTCAAAAAGGCAAAAAATAGTAGCACCTGAGCAGGCACTAGGCCACCTGACCCCAGTAAAGAGCTCTTATAGTGAGTGACCCACACAGAGGGAGCTGAGCCAATGGAGCCATCCACTCACTGAATTTAGCTCTCATCTCCTTCAACCCTTCTGACAAGCAGTGTCTTCCCACATCTATCTCCAGCCATCTAGCCATCTATCCCTTCCCCTCTAGTTCCTTTCTGCCAGTGTTTCAGTTCAAGCCTTTGTTAAACTTTGCATGGACTACTGCAGCAGCTTCCTAATCTGTCTGACTAATCCAATATACGTTTCTTCCAACTCCACTTCCATTCACCAGGCAAGCTACAGTGATGGCCATAAAATGTGAATCAGGCCATGTTTTCCTCCTAATAACATTTGCCAAAGGTTCCCTTTGTAGGAAAGTGTTCAAATCTCTAAAGTTAGCACATAGAGCCTTCCATAGACTTTTGTCTGCCTGTTCTCCAGCCATAGCTGGTCACCCTATATTTTTCTTCCTTTGTACACATTTCTGTCCTGTATTTTTCTTCTTTTGTACACATTCCTCTTATAGGAATATTCTTCCTTCTTTTATCTTATTTTTCTAATCTTCCTTCAAAACTCCTCTCAATCACTTCCTTCCTAAAGAAATTGGGTTTTATATTTGTTTTCCAAATAAACATCTTTACTTTCTGGCAAGTTTTTCCCTTTTAAAATAGAGCTAGCAGAGAAAGTGATTAATTCTAAAACTGAATTTAAAAATTATTACCCAGTTCATTTGAAAGATGGTTGCCCAAATGTAAAGTTACATGGTTGGGATACACTTGAATCAAAAATATCTGCAATTGTGATGTTAAAAGCATCCGATTTTTGCCACAGGAGCAAGAGGCTTTGCTGGTTTCTGCCCCGCTGTGTATGAAAGCATTTGCACTTCTGGCACCATTGAGTGCAAAGTCACTATGAAAGAAATAGCTTAGTAAGAAAATGCAACACCAATTAGTTCTTCCTCAGATGCTCAAAGTCTGAAATAAAGCTAATTGGATTTGTTCTCATTTTGAAACATCAGACCACAGCAGTGTTTCCCAAAGGGCATTCTATGGAACACCAATTTTATAGGAAACATGTATCATGTGAAAAAGGGTTCTGTGATATAAATCGAGGACATTTAGAGTTATACAAAATTAAATGAGTTTTTTGCCTTGCAGGAAACCTCAGAGGCTGTGCTCTGCTAATATTGGCTACATCCTACAAGGGATCATGGTATGCAAAGTATCTAGATTTATTTGGCCACACAGATTTTTTCTGTTGGAGACCATCTTGCATCTCTTGTGGTCTGTGCAATGCATTTGAGGAAAAACATATTGTCCACTGAGATGGCCAGGACCACACTGGCTACATGTGACCAGAAACTCAGCTTTAAGAAAAAACAGCTTTAGCTTCCATAAGTGATGAGGAAACACACACCGTTCCTTCCATTACCCTTTGCCACAAATTCTGTCTTCTCAGACAGCTACAGTGGATGAAATCCTACCAAGAGCTGTATACAATTTACTGTGTGCTATGCCTATCTCTGAGTCAAAATACCATAAGGATGTATCTGTGGTAGGGGAGAGCATTATTTACATTCTCTTGCTCTCTTTTCCTAGTTTTGCTGGAGGGTTGATAAGAAACAGGAGGAGTGATGCTGTGTAGGTATTTGATATGTGAGCATTGTCAGTGGGCCAGGAGAGACCTGGGCAGATAGATGGTTGGACACAGCTCAGAGTATATGACAAAATCACACCCAAAATGTGTGATTTAGATACAGAGGCTGAGCAGACAGGCCCAGAATATTCTAAGGTCAAACACCTGAGTTAAAATTTTAAAATAAAAGAAGGTAAATACTTCTCCCTTTTAATGTTGTCTCAACCCTCCCCTTGATTTAATCTATGAAGAATAAGCCTTTCTTAAAATTATAAACCAGAGAAAAAACTACATACAATCATATTACATGGTATGCATGTTTTCTCTTTTCTCTAAGATATAATACAACCAGAATACCTAGGTAAAAAGATTTGAACTAAGGTGTTCTCCTCATGCATTTGACATTGGAATATATAGTTATTAGGCTCCTGGGAAGTTGCTTAGCACACTTTGGGGACTGATACCAAACAAAGCAGAGGAACTTGGCAGTTCCATCAAGCAGGGGCTATCTCATACTGAGGTTTTATACTTTGACACTTTTAACTCACACAATAAAGCCAAAGCAACTATCACAGAATAATGCAGCATAGCATGGATGCAAGCTTTGCCTTTGATCTTGAGTGCACGTGTGCGTCCCTGTCCCTTTGTCAGATTGGCTTGGCTAGGAAACCACTACAAATAAAGGTCCTATTCATTCAGGAGAGACATTCACTTTAATAAACCTGCAATTTTTACTAATACAAATACTTCCTTACATTTAGCAATATTTTATAGTTCCTAAAGTGCTTTCAACATGTCATTATCTCATTTCGTTCTGACCACAACACCATGATGCTTAAGGAAATTACTAAGGATAAATTATTATATTCATTATGGCATTCTTAGAAATGAAAGGGCCTTACAAGTATTTATTATAGCATGAAAGATATTTATTGATGGTCATAATATGGAGGAGCTCTGTACTGGGCTCTTGGTACTTCACAGCCTAGCAGATACACACACATTTAGGAGATTGAAGCAGAAAATAAACACATAAACATATAAAACATAATTTTTACATATTGATAAGAAACATAGAGGCAATAAAATGGTGTAAAGGATGAAGAAAGAGGAGGATCTTAAATGGGTTAGGTCAATGAAGACTTCTCTAAAGACAGCTGAGCCAAAATAATGAAACTACCCATGTATTGGGGCATCGACGGAAAGAGGGTTTTGTGAAGGATGTCTTTGTTAGACAACAGCATGTCTTGCATGCTGATGACTAGTACCACAGTGATAGCAGCAGAGGTCAATATATTTTGAAGGTAGATGTGACAAGATTTATTGATGTGGGGTGTGAGAAAGAGGGGGTCAAAGATGATGTCATGGTTATTGGCCTAAGTAAAACAAATCATAATTTACTGGAATATGGAACAGTAGGAGTTCGGTCTGATATATCAGTTATAGATGTAAATGGAGGTATTGAGAAGATAGATATAGGTGACTGGGATTTCAGGGAGAGGTCCAAAAAGCAGATGGAAATTATATGCCAGCATGCAGATATTGTACAAGCCATGAAGGTGGATGAAACAACCACGGGGAGAGGAAAGAAGTCAAAGAACTGAGCACTGGGCTCTCCAAGGTTAGAGGTTGTGAATGGAAAGGGTGTTTCAAGGGGGATCAATTTTGTCAAATGCTGCTGATTGTCAAGAAGACTGAGAATTGATCCATGCATTCAACTATGTGGAGGTCAGTGATGATGTTGACAAAAGTAACAACTGTGGAATTATGGGAACGAATACATGGTGAGAAGGTAGGGTTTGAAATGAAAAAAAACCAAAGATTTTGAGTAGAGATCCCTCTTTCCAAGAGTTTTGTTGTAAAAGGAACACTAGTACATTTGTACCTCCAATGACTATTGCGTGAGGAATGGATGGTGAAGTCACTCTGTGCCCAGATTTCAGGCAGGAGAGAAATCCCTGGGTGGATTCCTCCTGTGGCAATTGGAGGTTGGCCTTCTAGGGAATTCACAGGGAAGTGAGACTACATTGCAAACCAAGGACTATAAACAGGGTTAAGGGAACTACAAGACTATTGAGGCCTTCAAGAAGCAGCAATGGCAGGAAGCTAGCATCCCCTAGCCTGAATGATAGAGGAAGGAAGTCCAGTGAAAGATGGAGGCAGGGCTCTTTTGGCCAGGGTCCAGGCAGGAATACCCTCTACAAATATTCTGAAGAGCATTTAATGATAGAGTACTATGAAAGTTAGAAGAACCTCTAGGGGATGCTAATTCATTCTAGGATGAACTTCTTCAATACTCCATGAAGACAATTTCTAGAAAACTAAGTTTGGACCTGTGGTTTTGGATCAAGGTCCAAAGAGGGTATCTCTCAGCCCTTTTGTCACACTTCAAACCCTCAGCTATGGACATACTCATGGAGAGTGAGAGTAAGGAATCAGAATGCCCTCTATTCAGAACTGGCTTTGCGCTTGGGAAGGCCATACTCTTGTCACTTTCAATCTGGCTGCATGGGGAAAAGAGAGCCCACAAGAAAGTGAGGTTGAGGCAGAAGAAACCAGAAAGGTCGATGACTGTGCTTGCCTGAGGTGGGCTGGGGAGGTGGAGGAAAGCCCAGGCATAACTTTTATGTCTGCTATATTTTAAGCATAGCAATTTTGTCTGGCAAACATGATCCAACTATGTTTATAGAATTTGGCCTAGGGCTTAGAGTTGAATAGGATTTAACTGTTGACTTAAATTTCTATACCATGCTAACATTTTAAAGAGACTTCACATCGCTAATTTATTTGATGACTCCCATAACTGTGTACAGCAGCGGGGGGGTGAGGGGGACTTTTATCTTAATTTGCATACAGAAATTCTTTCATTTGCTCAACAGGTATCCATTGAGCCCCCACTAAGGAACTGACACTATTTTAGGTGCTGTATATACATCAAGAAAGAAATATACAAAACTTACTATCATGAATGGTTAAATAAAATGGTCCACATAGATGACATCTATAAATGACACACTTTATATTCAAAGTGCAGTGAATACACTAATATTAGACAAAATAGACTTTAAGACAAAAATTGTTTCTAGAGAAAAAGAAGGACATTTTTATAAGGATAAGAAGGCTCAATCCATCAAGGAAATCTGGCAATTATAAATATTTATGCACCTAAGAACAGAGTCCCGAAATACACACAGCAAACACTAAAATAATTTATGAGAAAAATAGAGAATTCAACAATACGAATTGGAGATGAGACTATTGCCTTCCCATAATGGATAGAACTATTAGGCAAAAGATACAAGAGACATAAATGGAAAATTTGAAGAACATTATAAACCAACCAGAACTGTCTACCTAACAGCACCAGAATACACCTTCTTTTCAAGCACATGCAGAACATTCTCAGGATAGACCATATATTAGGACATAAAACAAGTCTAAGTAAGTTTAAAGAGACTGAGATCATGCAAAGTATGTTCTCCAATTACATAGAATGAAATTAGAAATCAATGAAAGAAGGGAATTTAGGAAATTACAAACATGTGGAAATTAAACAGTACCTAAATAACCAACAGGTCAAAGAAGAAATCTTAAGGAAAATCAGAAAATACTTAGGGATGAATAAAAATGAAAGCACATCAGGCCAACATGTATGGCTTTTACCTAAAGCAGCGGCTAGAGTTATCTTTTCGTGATTTTGGGTTAGGCAATGGTTTATGTACTATCCTAAAAGTACAAATGACAGAAGAAATAGATATATTAGGTTCATCAAAATTAAAGCATTTATGTTTCAAAGGACATCATCAAAAAAGTGAAAGCCACATAGTAGAGAGAAATAATTGAAAATTATGTATCTAATGAGGACTTGTACAGAATATATAAAGAATTATTATAACGTCACAACAAAAGACAAATAATCCAATTAAAACATGGAGATAGAAAAAAAAACATGGAGATAGAATTTGAATAGATATTTCTCCAAAAAAGGTGTATGAATGTCTGATAAATACATGGAAAGATGCTCATCTTAGTTGTCAGCAAGATGCATACCAAAACCACAATATTCACACCTGCTAGAATGGCTATAACTTTTATTAAAGGTAAGTAAGGCCAGGTGGTGGCTCACACCTGTAATTGTAGCACTGTGGGAGGCAGGAGGAGCCATTAAACCCAGGAGCTGGAGGCTGATGTGAATTCTAATTAGTCCACTGTGTTTTAGCCCGGGTGATAGAGCCAGCCCCTGTACCAGAAAAGAAAAAATAAAAAGAAAGAAAAGAAAAATTAAAAACAGACAAATAAGTATCAGTAAAGACGTGGAGAAATTAGAACTCTCGTATGTTGCTGGTATGAATGTAAAATTATGTAAAATTGTGTAGCCATTGTGGAAAACAGCTTGGCAGTTTCTCAAAAAGCTAAACGGAATTTCCACATGACCTAGTAATATCACTCCTGGGTGTATACCCCAGGGCAATGAAAACATATTGTCCATACAAAAACTTGTTCATGGATGTTCGTGGTGGTAGTTTCCATAATAGCTCAGAAATAGAAACAAACCAACTGTCTCTCAAACTGAAGAACTGACAAACACATTCAGCCATAGAAAGATGATGTGAGCCTGGAGAGCATTTTGCTAAGTGAAAGAAGCCAGACACAAAAGACCACTTATTATATAATTTCATTGGTAGGAAATATTCAAAATAGGCAAATTCATAGAGACAGAAACTAGATTACTAGAGGCCAGAGAAGAGTGAAATGGGAAATGACTGCTAATGAGTCTGGTGTTTCCTTTTGAGATGAAATTTACTCTAAAATGAGGTAGTGGTGAGCTTCTGGCTTAGCTCTGGAAGGTGCTGAAGGGTGGTGCATCCAGAGAGGACGTGGAAGCTCCCTGTCCCTTTCACCACACTTTGCCCTATGCATTCCTCCTATTTGGCTGGTTATAAATTTCATCTTTTGTAATAAACCAAAATTTGCTTATGACCCTTGAGGGAGAGCACTTTAAGCATTTAGAAGACACTTGCAAAGACCCAGAGGCTTGTTCATGACAACTGTTAAACTCAGCTGAGGGATAGACATCAAAGGTGTCTCATGCTTCCCAGGTGACTCTGAGGGGCCCAACCAACCTTTCATTTAGAAGCTTGACTGCTGCTCAAACACTATCTGACGGGCTGCCATCATCATCCTGGATCCCACATAGAATCGTGGAGCAGACCTCTAGCCACACAACCAACATACAACACACAGGAGGAATAAACTTCTGTTGCTGTAAGCCACTGAGATTTGGGGATTGTTGGTACAACGCAACATGGTCAAAACTGACAAATAGCCAGGAAAGATTCTCAGTCCACTTCAAGACAGTTTGGTAGATTCTCAAAAAGTTAAACATAGAATTTCCATATGACCTAGCAATATCACTCCTAGGTATATACCCAAGAGCAATGAAAACATATTGTCCATATAAAAACTTGTTCATGAATGTTCATGGTGACAGTTTTCATAATAGCTCAAAAGTAGAAACAAACCAACTGTCCCTCAACTGATGAATTGATAAACAAAATGTGGTCTGTTCATACAGAGCAGTTTCCAGACCACAGAACTGGCTCACTAGTGATTATCATTGCAGATGCACTCTTGCTTGCAACACAGCTTTCTAATTTGTACCCAACTGGCTTGAATGAAAACCCTCATCCCTTGACTCTTCATAGAATTCTGTCTCAGATGATCACCTGGCCAAGGAGTGGGACCGTATGGCTTCCAGTTCTAATTCTACCCTGACACCACAGTCACAGGATTTGTTTTTCCTGATGCACTGCTTTTTCACAGATAATTTTGAAGGTTCTTTCCAGCTCCAAGAATCTCTTGAGTGTATGGCCAAGCAGCTGCTGGAATCTTCCATATCAATAAAAAAGTTTTAGCTCCAGCAGTCACCAAGCTGAGTCCTTGCAGCTTGGAAGTACTTCTCTGTCCTTTTCTCCCTGCACAGGTTTTATGTCAGGCTTTAGCCACTGTTTGTTTTCAAAGCAAGGGCAATTTTTATAGGCTCCTACAACATGGCACTGTGCTCTTATTTTTACTATTCTAAAATTAAGTTAGGACACAAGACTTTTAGAGTGGGATAAAACATGGTTTCTTAGAAAAGGGAAATGATGCTTTATGGGGGTTATAAAAAAAATCTTTGGCTATTTAATCTTCATTTTAAAAACAGGGTACAATCAGAGAAGAAAGCTGAACTTTCCTGGTGAGCAGAGCTCTGGCCCGAGAAGTAAAGGACTAGATTCCGGCCCTGTTTTTGCAATCACGCAGCTAGATGACTTTGGGAATCACTCAGTTCCTCTGGGTTATCAATTTTCCTGTATGTAACAACAAATAACTTCCACATTCCTATCAGTCCATCAAGTTAGATCATGGTGATGGCAGCAGGACTCTGTTACTATACTAAAAGCCATTGAATTGTCCAGTGTGAGAGGGTAATAAATATTATGATATCTGACTTACATTAAAATAAAGTTGTTACAAAATATCATTGCCGTCAAAGAGGCTGTGGTCAGGTGGACATGGAAGAAAGTATACAAAACGAGTCAGTAAATTCTACCACATCTTGGATGGTGATCAGTGCTTTGCAGGAGAAATCAAACCAGGAAGGGAGACATGGTTGACAATTGGGTGGGAGGCAGTTATTTAAAAGACAACAGTTGGGAAACTCCCACTGAGGTACCCTGTGAGGACGAACTGGAAGGGCATGAGGGGGAGAGCCAGAGAGCCTGTCGGGAGTGTCCTTAGCAAAGGGAGCAGCAAGTGGAAAGACCTAGGAAGGAGAGAGCTCAAGGAGGAACAGTGCAGGCCTCATGGCTGCCTCAGGGAAAGGAAGGAAAGTAAAAGATGAGGTTGGAGGTGACAAGGGTGAGGGGGAAGAGAGAGAGGATCACATGGGCCATTACTTGCACTAACAAAGGCAGCTTTTTCCTCAGTGAGAACTAGTGGTGTGTTTTGAACTGAGATAAGAAGGAGCTCAGGAAATTTCACCCCAAAATGTGACTCCTCGGTATAAAGAATATTTTGGCTTAAGTTCCTTAGAGATCAACAGTCTTTGGAAGAGGCTTTCCCTCTACCTGCAAAACCAGAGGAATCATCAAAAGAACAATCAACATTCCTTCTCTGGTATTTCAATATATTGCAGTAAGGAAGATGGAGAATGCAACCAGACCTGGTCCAAATCATTCTGAATAGACTAGATAACACCTGTCTCTCGGATAATTTAATTTGCAAAGAGAATCATTTACAAGTCAATCTGTTTCCCCCATCTATTCATCCTCCCTTGCAACTATTTATTGCTTCAAAACAAAATTACCTCCTCCCATCCAAAAGGAGGGTATATAAGTTCCCACTGGGATAGTGGGTAATCACTCTGTGATTCTCCCCATGTGCACGGTATATAAACTTCTTTGTCTTATTCATCTTCCTTACTGTCAGTGGATCTTTTAGTAATGTTTCAGGGAAAAGGAGACGTTTGCCCCCTCCCCCACAGAGCTGATCTGATTTACTTTTTTAGTGGGACTTTTCTGGCTGCAGAAGAGAATAGACTAGAGAGGGGAGAAGCAGATCCAGGAGGGCACACAGGAGATTCCACCCAAGCTCAGAGATGAAGTGACTTACTCAGAGCTTCCAGAAGGTGCCTGGGGCAGCTGGCATCCAGCAATGGCTCCTATATTTCACACCTCCCGGGGGTCACTCCTGTGTAGTCTCCTCCATGGAGAATTGATGCTGGATCCTAACTCTCTTTAATCAACAGTAGAGGATTAAACAGTATCCACTATCAACAAAAGTGGAAGCCATGCTCTGGGAGATCTGAGCACAGGCAGCTTCCATTTCTGTAGTTTTGGGGAGCTCTGAACTGCCATGTTGAAGTTCAGCTGTCCTGTGTGAGAAACCGTGAAGCTCCCTGGAGAGAAGGCACCTTCCCAGTCCAGCCTCCAGATGATCCCAGCTGCAGTCACCAGCTAGCTGCAATCACACGAGAGACTACAAGCCAGGAGAGCAGAAGAAACTTGTGGATGACCCACATAATTGGAAGATAATAAATGATCATTATTGCTTTAAGCCTCCAAGTTTTGGGGTGGTTTTCTTTTTGCAGCAATAGATAATTAGAACAGAGGTATAATCATATAATCTCAAATAATTGACTTTATTAATATTGCTAATAAATTGGCCTTGCAAGGATCACATACAGTCATCCAGAGGGCCCCTTCCCTTGTGATAAGGGAATTGAGATTTGCAGGGCTTTTACTGGGTAATTTTCCCAGATTTGTGATTCCAGAATGACTATAAACATTATTTGCCCCTTATGCATTGTTTAAAAAACTGGTTCTACTAACATGATTTATGGGCAGTCTTTCTTTTTCATCTTGTATACCATATTTCCTGCCTTATGCTTGGTGTTCGTTAAACAGATGCTCTGTTCTATTTGAAGGCGAAAATGAACTAGGCTTAAAAGCTGTTTTAAAGGGGTTTATTATGCTTTTATGTGTTGTTTTGAAACCATGGACACTTGGGCACTAAGTTTGTAAGGCTGAAAACAAACCAAAGACTCCTAGGGGAAAATGGTACATTAAACACATGTGTGTAATTTAGCTTCATCTTGAAACTCCACTTAATCTACATTTTATAGGCTGAATTGTGCCCCCCCCCATTTCATATGTTGAAGCTTTAACCCTAAGTACCGTAGAATGTAACTGTATTTGGAGATGTCTTTAAGAGGTGATTATGTTAAAATGAGGCCTTTAGATTAGGTAGTGGTATCCTTGAAAATAGGAAGAATTTGGACATGCAAAGAGTTTCCAGGGATGGATGCTCACAGAACAAAGACCGTGGGAGGACACAGAGAGAACATGAGCATTTTTAAGCCATGGAGAGAGCCCCCAGAATCAAACCGGCCAAGACAGTCAGGAAATTCTTCACTATATTGTAGCCCCCGGTATATTCCAAAAGATGTTATTATCTATCTTTGATCATTTTCCTTGTAGGAAATTGTTCTACCATTCTTTTTTTTTTTTGAGGCTGAATCTCACTATGTTGCCCTTGGTAGAGTGCTGTAGTGTCACAGCTCACAGCAGCCTCAAACTCTTGGGCTTAAGTGATTCTCTTGCCTCAGCCTCCCAAGTAGCTGGGACTACAGGCGCCTGCCACAACACCCAGCTATTTTTTGTTGCAGTTCTCATTGTTGTTTTAGCTGGCCCAGGCTGGTTTGAACCTGTCCACCTTGGTGTATGTGGCTGGCACCTTACCCACTGAGCTACAGGCACCACCAGTTCTACCATTCTTGATAGCAGGACTGTTTTAATCTTAAATTGGCTTGTGAACTAAAATAAAATCTTAAGCGTCTTCCCACCAGCAGCTGACTGACTGGACCCCCTCTTGGCCTAAGGTGAATGTGTAAATGATGTCACCCAGAGAGCCAGCAGAGGAGATTTTCAGGCCAGGTTTATTGAAAGGGGAGGGTAACCCACCTGGGCAGTACAAAGGTGGCATCTGCATCAGGGGCAGTTAGAGACCCCTTTTATAGGGGGCGGAAGGAGGTGGGCAAATTTCACAGCTTGCCTGGAAAATTAGGGTCTTTTGGCAGGAACTTAGGGGTGGGGGTGGGAGGGTGGGGTTATTCAGATCCTTTGTGCCATTGTCTTAGGAGGAGAAGTAGGGGAAGATGAAGAGGGGAAAGGCTTTGTGTGTGGCTGCATTAGGTGTCTCAACATAGGAGATTCCCTAAAACTGAGTTGCTAGCCATGAGAAAGGAGGTCAAACAGGCCTTATCATGTTCCCTCCCTTCTTAGAGATGTCTTTTGTGACTCCCTAATAAGACTAAGGAGATTCTGCAAGACATGCTTGGAGGTCCTCAATATACATAAAAATCTACTTATATCTGGGCATATGTCCAAGGGTAGTTTGCCTTTGATTAACAGAAACGTAACTGAACTCAAGCAACTGACTTGTTGCGTAACTGACTCTTTGTCTATTAGATAGAGCCTAACTCTTTCAGCCAATGGTCAGCTGAAGAATCTTTAAACCCACTTACAATCTGGAAGATGCCCTTTGAGATGACCCACCTTTTTGGACCAATGCCTTCCACATATTGATTTATGACTTAACCTCTAATTCTTGTCTCCCTGAAATGTATGAAGTCAAATCATAACCCCACCATCTTTTTGGGTATAGCTTTAGGTCATAGTCCTCAAATTGCCTGAGAATAAGCTTTTAAAATTATTTAAGTCTTTTCATTGGCAAGCCCTTCTAATGAGAGCAAATGTGGTGGAAATAAGATGGAGTCTATTGTATTAGGGCCAGCATGATGCAGCTGGTCTGGTGGGTTTAGGTCCAGCCTGACCTTTACCCCCTGTCTCCCATTCTTACTATTTTGTAAATTTAGCTCCCACCCTATAGATGCCTATCTTGAGTAGCTTAGGTGGCTTGCTTTAGGAGATTACCTTTTTTTAAAATATAATTTTATTAAATCATAATTGTGTACATTGGTGCAATCGTGGGGCACAATGTGCTGACTTCATATACAATCAGAAATATTTTGATCGTACTGTTAAAGATAGCCTTCATGGCATTTTCTAAATCACTATATGAAGACATTGATATTCTACATTTAATAAGTATCACCAGTACCCTGCTAA
>CAUYON010060997.1:0-13132 GCA_963573935.1 Arctocebus calabarensis
CAACCTCCAATTCCTGGGCTCAAGCGAGTCTCTTGCCTCTGCTTCCCAAGTAGCTGGGACTGCAGGCGCCCGCCACAACGCCTGGCCATTTTTTTGGTTGCAGCTGTCATTGTTGTTTGGCAGGTCCGGGCTGGATTCGAACCCACCAGCTCAGGTATACGTGGCTGGCGCCTTAGCCCGCTGAGCCACAGGCGCCGAGCCTCATACTGGTACCTTAATGTGAAAACACACTTCTATGTCACTTCAATAGCTGATGCTGCTAATTTACTATCCAGTTTTCAGGGATTTTATTTAATACTCTGATAGTTAGAGATTAGACTCACCAGGCATTTATTAGGTAAGTGCTCCAGTAATTGCTACTGCTGAAGCAAGTATTTTAAAGACATTTATGCAGCAATTGTTAAAGGTTGATGAGTTTCAGTGCCGCTCTTCTTCATTTGGAATTGGAAGAGCAGAGGGCAAAAGTGGAAAAGAAAGTTGGTAGAATGTAACACCAACAGGACAAGACAGTGCCTGCCAAGACCTCAGAAATTCCTATGTCCACCTGTGATTATTTCTATACCATGACCCTTCCTTTTTCTACTGCCTATACTGGCCAATGTTTCCTTCATTTCCCACACTCCTGGCAGGAAGCAGGTTTCTGTACAGAGAGAGGAAATCATTGTCATGTCGCATTTCACTTTGGGAAAGAAAGGAATTTTAAATGACTTCATTGTTTCCATAGCTGCACTTATGTTGCCCCATTAGAAGATCTATCCCCACCCTCAAGAATGCACTTCTGAACTTTTATTTATATCTGCTGTTAACATGCACAGGAACACAATATCTGTTCCCAGATCTGAAATCTTATGATATTGCCTTAGTTCATTTTCTGTTTCTTTTCTTTTCCTTCTTTTTTCTTCTTTCTCTCTTTTTTTTTTTTTTTGAGACAGAGTCTCATTCTGTTGACCAGGCTAGAGTGTCGTGGCATCAGCCTAGCTCACTGCAACCTGAAATTCCTGGGTTCAAGCAATCCTCCTGGCTGAGCCTCCCAAGTAACTAAGACTATAGGCACCAGCTATGGCACTCAGCTAATTTTTCTATTTTTAGTAGAGACAGGATCTTAGTCTTGCTCAGGCTGGTCTCAAATACTGGAGCTCAAGCAATCCACCCACCTCAGCATCCCAGAGTGCTAGGATTATAGGCATGAGCTACCACACCATTTTCTGTGTCTTATAACAGAACACCTAAAAAATGTAATTTGCATGTATAAATAATCAGCTCTTAAAGGTCCTACTTTTCTACATTTGGGATTCAGTTCCATCATGAGTCTTGTTTTCTTTTGCTTTTTTGAGACAGTCTTACTTATTCTCACTTGGTACTTGGTAGAGTACCGTGGCATCTTAGCTCACATCAACTTCAAAATCTTGGGTTCAAGTGATCCTCTTGCCTCAGCCTCCCGAGTGGCTGGGACTACAGGCACCCGCCACAATGCTCAGCTATTTTTAGACATGGAGTCTGGCTCTGGCTCAGGCTGGTCTTGAACTTGTAAGCTCAGGCAATCCACCCGCCTCAGCCTCTCAAGTGCTGGGATAATAGGCATGAGCCACCATCATGAGTTTTCAAGGGGATGCAAATTCAAAATAGCAGAGAGCCTCTCTAATTCAAGCCCTGCTTGAAAATATAATATCAATTTCTAACCAACCATGATTCTATAGAGTAGGTATAGTCATACTTAAAAACGAGTTACATTATTCACAAAGAAATCACATTACTGATAATACTTTGAAATGCTTTGCTCTCCTCCATCAACACAATTATAGAAAGTTGATCTACCCCATCCCATCTGTGCAATACTACTTTGTACTGCTCAAGTTGTACTTGGCTACCAAGTTGGTCTGTTCATCGTCCTGAATAATATGTAGCTCATTCTCACCACTCTGCCTTCTCTTATGTTGTTGCTCTTTCCTTCAAGTCCTCCATACTTGCCTATTTGAATTCTAATCAAGTCTTGAGAGAACATCTCCAAGTCCCACATAAAGCCTTCCCTACTAAGACAGAGAGACCCACTGTTGTCTGTACACAGGCAGAGAAAACTCAACGTATTTCTATATATTCTCATATTACTTGTGGTAGAACTACCAAATTTGTACTCTTGGCAACCAAATCTTGAAACAGTAACCTATTTATAGTGTTGCAATGATCTCAGGCACCAGAGTGTAACACATGCCTTGGCTGTTGGTCCATCCCTGGTGCCTTCTCTCTGAACTGAATGGGCAGAGATGAGTGAGGATGGGTTTTAGTGCTTATCTCTGTGCCTATCAGAAGACTCCCACTGAAGGTAAGGGTCAGCAGGAGTTGTTCAATTTCTTAATCAAACAGTGTGTGGAAATGGTGGATAGTTCCAGACTGATCAATGGCAAACATCCTGCCCTTCTTGTTTGACAAATTCCTCTTTTGTACCAGGAATGACCTCTTGGCTCTCATGATGTTTACACAGCAGGTACCTTTGAACATATTTTACTGACTTAGGATATTTCAAGCATGAATATTCCATAGCTGATTGAAATTTCACTCATACTTTCTACTTTGGAATAATGTATTTCATAAGTCTAATACATTAAAAAATTTTCTAAATACGTGTGGCATATCTGGAGAATTAGCATTTCCTGTAATAGCTCTTTTTTTTTTTTTCTGCAGTTTTTAGCCAGGGCTGGGTTTGAACCCGCCACCTCTGGCATATGGGGCAGGCACCCTACTCACTGAGCCACAAGCACCACCCCAACAGCTCTTTTTTTTTTTTTTGAGATGGGAATCTTGCTTTGTTGCCCGAGCTAGAAAATGCAGTTGCATCATCATAGCTCACTGCAACTTAAAACTGGTGGACTCAAGTGATCTTTCTAGCTCAGCCTCCCTAAATAGCTGGGTTTGCAGGTACATGCCAGAACACTCATTAATTTTTAAAAATTTTTATAGAAATGGGTCTTCCTGTGTTTTGGTTTTTTGTACAGAGTCTCACTTTGTCACCCTAGGTAGAGTGCTATGGTATCATAGCTCACAGCAACCTCAAACTCTTAGGCTCAAGTGATTCTCTTGCCTTAGCCTCTCAAGTGGCTGGGACTACAGGTGCTCACCACAATGCCTGACTATTTTTTAGAGACGGGGTCTCACTCTGGCTCAGGCTGGTCTTGAACTCATGAGCTCAGGCAATCCACCTGCCTCGGCTCCCAAGTGCTAGGATTACAGGCGTGAGCCACTGAACCCAGTCTGGGTCTTACTATTTTGTTCAGGCTGGCCTTGAACTCCTGTTCTCAAGCAATCTTCCTACCTCAACCTCCCAAAATGCTGAGATTACAAGCATGAGCCATCGTGCCTAGTTTCCTATGATAATTTTATCTCATTTTATCTAGGTAGTCCCATGAACTGTCTAAGATTTGTAGTCTTGTGTTACATATTAATTGCTTAATGTACTGACTTTTTTTTTTTTTGTAGAGACAGAGTCTCACTTTATCACCCTTGGTAGAGTGCTGTGGCATCACACAGCTCACAGCAACCTCCAGCTCCTGGGCTTAGGCGATTCTCTTGCCTCAGCCTCCTGAGTAGCTGGGACTACAGGTGCCCGCCACAATGCTCAACTATTTTTCTGTTTTTGCAGTTTGGATGAGGCCGGGTTTGAGTCCGCCACCTTTGGTATATGGGGCTGGCGCCCTACTCCATGAGCCACAGGCACCACCCAATGTGCTGACTTTTTAAGTAGACTATAAACTTCTTGAGGGCAAGAATCAGTAAATCAATTGGGGTCCTGGGGAAGAAATAAAAATTTATCCTCGATGGCTCAAATAAAGAAACTTTAATGGAAAGATAATCAAAGATAAAAGGGCAAGGTTAAGAAAAAAAGTAAAGAGAATGGTGAGGCTCCTAGTAACCATCTCCGGAGGGAAAGTCATTTTCTTCCTGGGACTGTAGAAATGCAGAAAGGAAATAGAGTTAGCAGAGCCTGTAACAGCTGGGGCTGGGGAGGAAGGCCAACTGCAGACAATGTGGTTGGGGAGTGATGCACCGACTGTGAGAGATGGGGTACCACGGGGTACCAAAGCAGGAGGCACAGAAGAAATACCTGCTCTCAGATCTCTTTCTTAGGTGGTCCAGCTCGAAAAGAGAAATGAAGATGTGCTCAGCAAATTTCAGCCTTCTGAGACACAGAGTAGGGTGGAGAAAAGATGGAGATGAAGAGGACTAGAGAAAGACTGGGCAGAATTGGCAAAATAACCAGAGCAGAAGGGTTCTAGGACAACTGGAGACAAGAAAAAGTCTGGACCATTATGTTCAGAGTAAAAGAAGCCTGGAAAAAATTAAACATTTTTAAAATAATTAAAAAATTATCTAGGAAAGGCTCAGCACCTGTGGCTTAACGGTCTAAGGCACCAGCCGTGTACAGCTGAGCTGGCTGGTTCGAATCCAGCCTGGCCCACCAAACAACAATGACGGCTACAACCAAAAAATGACCGGGCGTTGTGGTGGGCGCCTGTAGTCCCAGCTACTTGGGAGGCGGAGGCAGGAGACTCGCTTGAGCCCAGGAGTTGGAGGTTGCTGTGAGCTGTGATGCCATGGCACCCTATCCAGGGTGACAGCTTGAGGCTCTGTCTCAAAAAAAAAATTATCTGGGAAAAAGTAAGTCTAACTTAGCCAAAATTAGGCACTGACACAGTGTTAACTTTCTTCATTAAATCTTTCATTTCTTTTCTCTCTTTATTTTCTGCCCCTTCCCCCCCCATTAAATCTTTCTGAATTGAATAAAGAAATTCAATGCTAGGTGGTGCCCGTGGCTCATCGAGTAGGGCACCAGCCCCATATACCGAGGGTGGTGGGTTCAAACCCGGCCTCAGCTGAACTGCAAAACAGAAAATTCGCCGGGTGTTGTGGCGAGCGCCTATAAAGTCCCAGCTACAACGGGAGGCTGAGGCAAGAGAATCACTTAAGCCCAAGAGTTGGAGGTTGCTGTGAGCTGTGTGATGCCACGGCACTCTACTGAGGGTAAAAAAGTGAGATTCTTGTCTCTACAAAGAAAATAAATGAAATTAAAAAAAAATTCATTTACAGTAGCTAGGCATGGTGTTTGGTGCCTGTAGTAAGGCAGGAGGATCATCACTTGAGTCTAGGAGTTCAAGACTCCAGTGAGCTATGATCGTGCCACTGCGCTCCGGCCTAGGCAACAAAGTGAGACCCTGTGTCTAAAAAAACACAAAAACATTTACCTGTGTAACTGCCATCACACTCAAAAGTGAGAGGGTCTCTAGGTTTTTTGGCTGTAAAGTAAAATAGTAGAAAAAATGTGTACTTTTGGTGTACAGGAATTTTTATGAATAATATCAAGCTATTCCCTTTAAATTTAAAATTCATTTAATATTTATTTTAAATTTCAACTTTTAACATTTTTTTCAATTTAGTTTGTGCCTATTCATGGCCACATGGGGGTTAGTATTCACATAAATAGAATCACAGAACTAGATGACATGAAAGCTTTCCTGATCTACTGTCTCCTTTAACAGGTAAAGAAATAGGCTCCCACAAGTTAAGTCACCTGCCCTTCCTCAAATAGTTGGTTATGGCAGAGCCAAACCAGAATGCAGACAGTCTGTATAGATAATCCAGCTACCGATAATTCTAGAAAGGCTTGATTTAGTTCAAATTAAATGGCAACAGAGTATAAGGGTTAAGAGCAAAGGTTTGGAATTAGGCAGACTTTACTTCAAATCCAGATGGATTTCAGGCAAATGACAAATTCTTGCTTAGTTTCCAGTTCCTCTCCTATGAAGATGAGATGAATACAGAATACCTACTGCATTAGGGTTGTAATGGTTGGCTGAGGAAACATACATAAAATGTTTAGCATGTAACGTTTGGCATATAGTAGAAGATGCCCTATAAACAAAAGTTATTATATGGCAGTTATACAAATTTTCTAGTTTTCTTCTGGCTCGGTGCCTGTGGCTCAACGGGCTAAGGCGCCAGTCACGTACACCTGAGCTGGTGGGTTCGAATCCAGCCTGGGCCCGCCAAACAACAATGACAGCTGCAACCAAAAAATGGCCAGGCATTGTGGTGGGCGCCTGTAGTCCCAGCTACTTGGGAGGCAGAGGCAGGAGACTTGCTTAAGCCCAGGAATTGGAGGTTGCTATGAGCTGTAATGCCACAGCACTCTATCCAAGGTGACAGCTTGAGGCTCTGTCTCAAAAAAAAATTTTTTCTAGTTTTCTTCTAAAAAAAAAAAATCAACTGATAATTTAATCATAAATGATAGCCAAAAATAATTTGAGAAGAATTACGCAGGGAATTTTGAACCAGAAAAAAAAAACTTTAAGTAAGTCAGAGAAGGCAGAGAATGAGGGAAACCACTTACCCAGGGTGGAAACAAGTGAAAAGTCCCATAAGGTAAGTGAATTGGTTTTTTTTTCTTTCCTCTTTCTTTCTTTTTTTTTTTTGAGACAGAGCCTCAAGCTGTCGCCCTGGGCAGAGTGCATGGCAACATACATAGCTCATAGCAACCACTAACTCCTGGGCTTAAGCAATTCTCTTGCCTCAGCCTCCCAAGTAGCTGGGATCCAGCCCACCACAATGCCTGGCTATTTTTTGGTTGTAGTTGTCATTGTCGTTTGGCAGGCTGGGGCTGGATTCCAACCCACCAGCTCTGGTGTATGTGGCTGGCGCCTTAGCCGCTTAAGCTACAAGTGTTGAGCCTTTTTTTTCCCCTCTTTCAAAGGAAACATTATCAAAAGTCACACTTTTAAATACTTCAAACATTAATAGACTTCATTTTTATAGCAGTTTTAGGTTTAAAGAAAAACAAACTACATTTTTTGTTGCTGTTGCAGTTTTTGGCTGGGGCCAGGTTTGAACTTGCCACCTCTGGCATGTGGAACCGGTGCCCTACTCATTGAGCCACAGGTGCCACCCACAAAATACATTTTGATTCACAGAATCAATAGAAAAGGTGAAAATACTTGAAGAGCATAACACGCTATACAAATATAAGATGGTATTTTTCTTATTAATAAATAGTGGGAAGTGTCTGGCACCTCCTTATACACCAGAAAGACATGAATCTACAGAATTTGATCTACCCAGGGTTTTGAAAGAATATGAAGGATGAAACTGTGCAATTGCTATCAAGGTTGTATACCCTATTATGGCAAGCTTTCCAGGGGCTGATGGATTGCCTATCTGAATTCTATCTAAAAGAAAAATTACAGGCACAGCTGTGGAAACATACAAATAGCATTCCCACTCTGCTGAACAAACTAGTTGAATCTGTAATCAAAGGGTAGAATCATTGAAAAATGTAAAAACAACATGGGGGGAAAGGCACCATAGCTTAGAAGGGAAATGCATGTAGAAATTTTGTGAGATCTTTAAGAAAAATAATGACTATTGTGCCAAAAGTACATGATGAAATTAACAAATATAAGACTTCCCCCAAATCCTCATAGGCAGAGATATTTCCTACTTTCAAATAAGAATTTTAAAGATTGGGTTATCATTGAATTGGCAGCACTTTAAAGAAATAAATGGATGGGGATCTGGCTTAAAATTAAAAGAGTAAATGAATCAATAAACACAACATTTTGGAAAAGCTTGAAGAGCAAGGCTTTGGAGATCCCTCTGTGCTAGGACAAATTTATTTAAAATTTGTGCAAGCAATTGAGAAAACAAAATATTAAGTGCATAGATGATATTGAGTCCTTCTAAGTAGAGAATGCCAACAACAGCAATAGAGGAAAGGATAGGAAAAATCTGAAGTTTAGGTAAGTGGGTAGAAAGGTAGCAGCTTCCTTTCTTTCCATTCTTTTTTTTGAACCAGAGTCTCACTATGTCACCCTCAATAGAGTGCTATGGTGTTCCAGCTCACAGTAACCTCCAACTCTTGGGTTTAAGTGATTCTCTTGCCTCAGTCTCCCAAATAGCTGGGACTCCAGGCACCCGCCACAGTGCCTGGCTATTTTTTTGTTGCAGTTGTTTAGCTGGCCAGGGCTGGGTTCGAACCTCCCACTCTTGGTGCATGTGGCTGGCGCTGCAACCACTGTGCTACTGGTGCCAAACTGTAACTTCCATTCTTTTATACTTAATGTTCATGTGTGTTGATTCCATTTTCAGATGAGGTGGTCACAGAGAGATGATAGTTAAGGGAGTGCAGTGGAGGAAAAGAAGGCTCCATGTAGCTGAAGTCTCAGTGTTTATTCTAAAGTAGGTTTCAGGCAAAGGATAGAGGTGGCTTTTCTCTGTGGGACCAGATTGTGGAATGTACCATCATTCCAAGGAAGTCTTCCTGTAGGACTAGAGTGAGAAGAAAAACTATGAAGACAGGTTTTCCCTTAAAGGTAACTGTTTTGTGGAGATTTAGCTGTAACTCATTAGTTAGGTACCCTAATGCACTCTTAATGGCTAAGTTAACTCATGGGCAACTCATGGCTTTGAAGCCAACTCTTTTTTTTTTTTTTTTTTTTTTGTGACAGAGCCTCAAGCTGTCGCCCTGGATAGAGTGCTGTGGCATCAGAGCTCACAGCAACCTCTAATTCCTGGGCTCAAGCGAGTCTCTTGCCTCCCCCTCCCAGGTAGCTGGGACTACAGGCACCCGCCACAACGCCGGGCCATTTTTTGGTTGCAGCCATCGTTGTTGTTTGGTGGGTCTGGACTGGATTTGAACCAGCCAGCTCAGGTTGGTGGGTCTGGGCTGGATTCGAACCAGCCAGCTCAGGGGTACGTAGCTGGCACCTTAGCCCATTGAGCCACAGGCGCCGAGCCCAACTCTTAAGTCTTTTAAGGTAACATGAGCCTTTGTGTAAGGAAATGCCTTCTTAACAGATCAGCAGTTTACCCCAGAGCCTACATGATAAATCCACATCAGTGATCATCTATAGTCCATTTTACTGATGGAGGACGCTAAAAAGTAGCAGTTCAGAAGGATTCAGAGATGACTGAGCATAAAGTACAAAAAAGTTTCTATTTGTATGCTAGGTCTCTGTTTTGCTTTCCTCTTACACTTAATAAGATACAGAGTTGGAATGGTAGGGTTCTGTGTAAGAAACTCACAGGCTTTGAATGTTTTAAAGGAAAAGTATGCATTTTGGAAACAATTTTGAATTCATGTTCCCTAATTCTTACATAGTCTATTTCTTTTCCATTATATAGTTCCTCTTGAGGAGTTTATTATAAGGTAACAGTACAAAGAGTGGAAAAAATGCAAGTAATTTTTGGAGTAGTAAAAGAAACAAAAAACTGGGTGGCGCTTGTAGCTCAAAGGAGTAGGGCACCGGCCCCATATACTGGAGGTGGCTGGTTCAAAACCCGCCCCCAGCAAACACTGCAAATAAAAAAAGAAAGAAAGAAAGGAAAAACTGACAGCTGTCTTTCATATTCAAAGAGCACATTTCCTAGGCATTTTCTATATATCATGGTTTTATACTTCATTTAATTATTATAGCAAACCACCTTTCTTGGCCTCCTAGAGTGCTGGGATTACTCTGGGCCCAAATTACTTTGGAGTAATCCAAAGCCCTTGTTCTTAAGAACTTAACTGGTAGTCTCAAAGTTCATGTTTGTATTTGATTGTGAATAGTATTAACATAACAAAGGACCATTTCATTAAAATGCTTTCTAGTCTTTAATCTCTACTTTTGAAATATTTTCATTTTATTCTACATGCTGCCTACCCTGATAGTACAACATCCAAAGTTACAGTTTATAAAAACTATTTTTCAACAGGGACATGTTGCTGAATGGCCTGACTATTCATATCCTGGTTCTGCTGCTTGCAAATAAATTTGTATTGTGATACCCACTCTATAGAATTTCGGAGTAGGTTGTAAATCTTGTTAAAACCAACAAACAACAAAATTTCACAATGTTTCAAAAGTAATCTCTCATGTTATGGACCCTCAAATCCTTTCTATTTTCTTCTTTGTATAGTTCAAAAAGGATTCTGAAAATAATTTAATCTTTAAAAATAATATTTTTATGGCTTGGCCCCCATAGCACAGTGATTACGGTGCCAGCCCTATACACCAAAGCTGTTCAAACCTAGCCCGGGCCAGCTAAAACAACAATGACAACTGCAATAAAAAATAGCTGGGCGTTGTGGCAGGCGCCTGGAGTCCCAGCTATTTGGGAGACAGAGGGAAGAGAATCACTTAAACCCAAGAGTTGGAGGTTGTTGTGAGCTGTGACACCACAGCACTCTACCAAGGGCAACAAAGTGAGACTCTGTCTCAAAAGTTCTATGTGCTCTTTTGAAAGAATTTGGAATAAATATAAAAGTAAAAAGAAAAATATTTAAAATTCTATTATCCAGAGATAAAATATAATGAACATTTTAATGTACTTCCTTTAAACATATATGAGATCAAGATTTTAACTTTGATTTATTTGGGGAGGCAGTAGAAGGAATTGCAAGTAATTGTAAATTATTTGTGTACATATTCATCTAAGATATTCACCTAATTTTAAAGGCTTACTCTAAACTTTCACCATTTCTCTACATGGTGATCACAAGATGTTACAATGATAAGCAAAATTTTGGCTAATTTGATTAGTTGCAAGTTTTAAAATATAAATTAATGATATTAACATACAGTAGAAAAATTAATATTTTTGTGTGTGTTAACATGATTTACTTTTTGTTTACAATGACATGTACTCACTGTATCCAAATCAAGAAAAATGTGAAAGTCTTAAAAATAGTAACATTTGGCTCGGCGCCTGTGGCTCAACGGGCTAAGGGGCCAGCCACATATATCTGAGGTGCGGGTTCAAATCCAGCCTGGGCCGCCCAACAACAATGACGGCTGCAACCAAAAAATGGCCAGGCGTTGTGGCAGGCATCTATAGTCCCAGCTACTTGGGAGGTGGAGACAAGAGACTGGCTTGAGTCCAGGAGTTGGAGGTTGCTGTGAGCTATGATGCTGCAGCACTCTACCCAGGGTGACAGCTTGAGGCTCTGTCTCAAAAAAAAAAGAAATAGTAACATTTGTTGAGTATTTTCTTTTCTTTTTCTTTCTTTCTTTTTTTTTTTTGAAACAGTCTCTCTCTGTTGCCCAAGCTAGCCTTCTATTTTTAGTAGAGACGGGGGTCTCACTCTTGCCTACAGTAATCTCCTGCCTCAGCCTCCCAGAGTCCTAGGTTTACAAGTGTGAGCCACTGCACCCAGCCAGTTGAGCACTTTTGTGTGCCAGGCATTGTTCTGTTTGTTCATATTAACTCATTTAATCCTCACAAAAGCTGCAAGATAGATTATTTACTCAGTATTTCACAAATAAGAGAATTTAGGCATTGAGAGGCTAAGTAATTTCCTTAAAATCTTGGTTTGCTAGGAAAACAATCATGGCAAACTAGTATGGATTTTATTTCTTCATTCAGTTTATTTTAATGAGAAAACAGAATGCTGTATTAGGGCAATATCATATAATGTCTTCATTTCAGGAAAGGAGATGATAATTTCACATGATGTTCTTGTACACAAAGAAGGTACAGGGGTAAATGAACTCCCAGGACAGTCTGGGGCTGGCTGAGCCCTTGGATTTAAAGGGGAGGTTAGTGGATCAGTATCAATGACATGAAGTGATTAAATGACAAAGCTAAAATTCTAACTCAGTCTGGACATCTCCAGAGCTCACTCGCACTTAACGAATACCCTAAATTGTCTCTATGACGTACAAAGAAAAAAAGTAGCAAGAAGAAAGCTGAAATCCTCTGATTCCAGGACCCAATAACAGCTGCCATCACTTTGGCAAATGTATTTCTAGACCCTTTTTGAGGCAAAGTTTAACTCTAGCTGATACAAGTTTTGACAGAATGCCTTTTGACCTTTCTAGACCATGAGACCAGGGGAGGCTTTGTGAGGTGCTGCTTCAAGGTCATTTTCCACTCCCCTCCCTATCTTTCCAAGAAGGTGGCATGAGGCAGGTTTCCTGTTGTCTCTTGGGTTTGTTTCTTCTTTTCTTTTCTAAGAGACATCCTTTGTGACTCACTATGTCTCCTGAATTTTGAGGAGACATGAGATATGAGGAATTGCCATTCCAGTGCAATTATCATGCTAAGTGTCTGGAGTCAGGTCAGCTTTCTCAGGGTAAGGGCACATTTCCCCACAAGACCACCCTCATTTCAGATGCCAGCCAACAGAACAGATTCCACTTCTGACCAGCTAGTTACAGAATCAGGGGTTCCTAGTATCCCCACACATGTGATAACTTGCTAGAATCTTTATGATTACAGTTTTATTACCAGCTAACTGAAAAGACACATAGGCAAGGTCCAGGAAGGTCCCATATGTGAAGCCTCAGTGTCCTTAGGATATATTACCTACCATACCTACAATGTATGGTCCAGAGACGTTCACCTGAGCCTCAGGGTCCAGAGTTTTTATCGGTGGTTCTTTAAATAGGCATCCTTGAGCGACTCACTGGCCAAGTGATTGGATTCAATCTCTAGCCTGTTTCTCCTCTGCAGAGGTTGGGCTGATATTGACTTACTCAAAGACCCAGCCTTCTGGATCATATACCTGGTCTCTCTGGGGTAGCCTGCCTCACTCCTGAGTCATCTCATTCTTAATTATAACCCAAGGACCTGACATGAATGACAAAGACACTCCTATTCCTTAAGAAATTCCAAGGATTTAGAGCAGTGGTTCTCAACCTTCCTAATGCCGTGACCCTTTAATATAGTTCCTGTGCATCTTAACCCACAGCTTGAGAACCACTGATTTAGAGGTTACTTCCCAGTAAGCAGGAACAAAGGCCTACCAAATTCTTTATTATATGACATCTCTATCTCCTCTTAGTATATGTACTACTATAGCTTAGCTGCAGGTAAAATTGGCTCCTCAGCAACTTATGTTGCAATGTCATCTAGCTCTTTTTATTTTTGTGTTATCCTATGGGGCAAAGGAACATGGGGGAACTTCTGTTTGTTCGTTTTGCTATCTATATAGGTAACTGTCTGAATTTTTATTTTTTATTTTTTCTGAGACAGAGCCTCAAGCTGTCACCCTGGATAGAGTGCCGTGACATCACAGCTCACAGCAACCTCCAATTCCTGGGCTCAAGCGAGTCTCCTGCCTCCGCCTCCCAAGTAGCTGGGACTACAGGCGCCCACTACAACGACC